>APFE031328292.1:43935-71493 GCA_000404065.3 Pinus taeda | reverse complement strand
CTATGTTGGTTTCCCCACTATGCCTGGGATGAATAATGTTATCATATGTAAAATTTTGGTGTATCACCATTATGATGGGTGATGGATGTATGTATTGAGTCTTTTGGTGATAGGAAGGTCATTTATGATATATAGAGTCATGTTCAACATCTTTTTGCTGTCACGGAGAGCTTGAGCATGAACAACACTATATAGCAGAGCAGACATCTCAGCTTGTTCTCAGAAAGAGCATTATCAGATTGGTGCACCATGACATATACAAAGGGGGAGCTCATTCAGAGACTTCAGCAGATCAGGTTTATAGTCAAGTGGAGCATGTTCTTAGGGGGAGCAAAACCCTTTGCCCTTGATGTCAAAGGGGGTGATTTGGTGTTGTTTCCATCAAGTCCAAAGGGGGAGATTGTTGGAATTATGATGCATGTGTTGTACTCGATGACAACCCTCTCATAGAAGATCATATCACTTATATACATTCAGATGAATCTACAGAAGAGATATCAGATGTGACATAATACATAGATGCGGGACAGCTCAAAGGAATCAAATGGCAAGTTCTTAGTAAGCTTTGCCATCAAGTCCAAAGGGGGAGATTGTTGGCATTATGGCTAAAGTATTGTCCTTGATGGAAACCCATACAAGTGATAGATCACAGTACTTCAAGTCAGTAGCAGAGATTGATGATCAACTATCAAATATTGAAGAAAATAAGGGGTACGCAGGTACACCTTACAGAAGGTGCGTACACGCAGGCCGGTGTTACATAAAGTGCGTACATACCCGCAGTTATCCCGTTCAGGAGGTGTGTACCCCCAGTGCACACATTTCAAGGCAAAGAAAAGCACACGTGGGGTTTCTTATGTTTTACACTTGGTTTTTAGCTGACGGTTTTGTGTTATTATGGTGTTGGCCCATGGTATTAATTCATGATTTAAGGAAGAGATTTACTATATAAAGCAAAGGAGATCATTTGGCTTTAGCATGTTTTTGGTTGAATATCTTATGAGGGCAAGATCTGGTCTAGATCTAAATAAGGCGAATCTACTGATAGACTAAGATCTCTTCGGCGCATGTTTAGATTTGTAGATCTGACTGTCTGGGTTCTTTCTGAAGTCTTGAAATCATCTATGCCCGAAGGTACATAGGTACAATGAGAGAAAAGTGCGTACATACGCAGGAACGAAGAGTTTCAGGTGCGCCCGTACGCAGGCACAGAAGGGTTTCAGGTGCACCCATACGCAGGCACAGAGGGGTTTCAGGTGCGCCGGTACGCAGGTACAGAAGGGTTGCAGGTGCGCCCGTACGCAGGCACAGAAGGGTTTCAGGTGCGGAGGATCGCAGGCAGTTCAATGGACTCAAAGCGAGGTACGCAGGCTAGCAGTTGAGCAAGATGCATACGTAAGCAGGCAAGCAGTTGAGCAGGGTGCGTACTGTAAGCAGGCAAGCAGTTGAGCAGGGTGAGTACTGTAAGCAGTTGAGCATGGTGCTTACGTAAGCAGGCGAGCAGTTGTGCAAGGTGCTTACTTCTCTTAAAATCTTTGTTTATCATTGTTGTGTTCTGGGTTTGGTCCTATTATTGTTTATCTGGTTACTTGAGTTGACTGGGTGATTCTCTTATACTTGATGATCATTTGATGCTTATGGATCCAGTTTGAAAATTTATGAAAAGTGGGTCCTTGAAAAGAAGTAGGGGGTTGTAGCTCCCTTCCAGGAGAGACTGGAAAACGAGAGAGAGTTGTAGCTCTCTGCAGGTTGCAGCCTGCGTACTGGTAAAGGACTGCACCAGTACAAGACCATTGTAAAAGGAGTTTCTAATTTGAAAGAAGATAGAGACATATTGCAGCAGGTGGTTTTTCACCCACATTGGGTTTCCACCTTATATCTGGTGTTCTTTGATGTGACTGTCTGTTTTTCTTGTTCATGCTCATTATTTTATGGTACTGATATGCAAAAATAATTCAAAGTATAAATAAGGAAGAATTGTTAAAAGGACTAGATAATACTGATTCACCCCCCCTCTCAGTATTATTTTCAACAAAAATTATATTTGAAAACTATTAATACATTAATATTATAATTTTTCTACACATTAATAAAAATTGGAAATTTATTTAGAATAAAGACATAATATTAACATAAAATGAAACCTTAACACAATATGGAAAAACATATTAATGTAACAAGGTAATTCATAACACATCCTAAATAATTAGTAAGAATAGAAGTATTAATTAATAACTAGTGAGATAAGAGATATTCTTTAATATTACACTAACACAAGCACTATAACACATGTCGAATGAGTGGAAACCCTATGATTTTGGCCCTTATAGAAGTTAATACATTAGGAACCTCATTTATTTCTCATTCAATCATAATTAGGTGGGGGGTTCCCCTATGACACTAGCCCTCTATAGACTAATCTCCTTTTATCCCTTTGACACTATATTTTTTATATAGGAGGTAATGCGTTATGCTACTAATGATCTGGTGATCAAATTTTAGCTCAAAAAGGAAACTGACTAGAATCTTTCAAAATTGGAATCAAGTTAAAGTATTTGTCGTTGTGAATCTAATGAAACTCATTTCACCTCAATCTGATATTGTATGATCAAGTTATCACGTTCTTATCGTCAGGCCCAACAACTAAAAAATTAGCAAGTTCGTTGAGTGGGCAACTGACTGTGTATTCATACTGCTGACATCATCAATTTGACAAGGCATATTGACCAATGAGCATCTATCAAGTGGTAGCCTCATATTGGGTGACCTGCCTCATTGTGATTGGTTCGTTTTGTTGTGGTGGACCAATGAGGGTGTTCCGCATGGCCCAACTAGAGGTCACCATGTGGTACCCCATGGTTGGCCAAAATTTTTATATGGTTTGACAAGTTGGGCAGGATTTGAAATTACGACCTTACATCCAGTAGCTGAGTGCCTTGCCGCTCCACCACAGGGGTGATTCTTATGCCATAAGTGCCTTGGGCCTATTTAAGGTTTATTAAGTGCACGGGACTCCACACGACCACCGGTGGGAGCAAAGTATGAGGGTCGATGGGAGGGGGATTAGGGTTGGCCCTAGCCCATGATCACTTGTTTCCTGTGTGAGACCATGACACAACACTCGAGAGGGTGTTTGAATGGGGACCAAATCCAAGTCATATGGACACAAACGTGACCATGAAAAAGCGCGAGGGGGATACAGTGGTAATGCTGGGCCATTAGCCCAAACCTTGGCCATATAGGTGCTATAGGACAATTGGCCGGGAAATTAAGGAGTTAGGCTAGCAGGGGTGGTTGGTTAGCACTGGACCCTAGTTTGCATCACCCATGTGACCGTAGTTTTCACATTAAGGGTTATTGGACCAATAAATGGTCCAACAAATTTCACCTTTAGCAGCTGATTTTTTTGCCTCTATAGCAGAAAATAGGGTAAATTTTTAGCACTGTTAGACTACTTCTCCATTTTGTAGGACAGATAAGAGTGGATGAGTTGAGAAAGCTTATTAGAGCCATAATTTGGTGCGTTTTTGGCCTTTTGGAGCTCAGGAAGAGTTTAGATAGGAGTTTTTGGATATTTTGGATCCAACGGGGACCTTTATTTGTTGATTAGAGTACATCTGAAGAGAATTTTTGTAGATTCAATTCTATCGGTGTATGGGTAAATCAATGTTTTGGAGGAGTTCTTGAAGTTGTTTGAGCATGAAGAAGGCCTTGTGGGGGTTTTCTTACCTTCAAAAGTTTACTGCAGTAGATGTGACTTCTAGGGTGCAACTCATTTGTTGTTTAATCACTATGTCTTGTTGAGGCAAGCTTTCTTTTTGTACCTTAATGTGGAATTGAAGTACTTATATGCTCATCTATGCTCATTTTCAAATGGAGTATTGGGTCGGTGTAGAAGACACCTTTTATTATTGATGGTTTCATGAATGACTGTAGGTTGTCATGCTATTTATACTGAGATTTATTGGGTATAAGGATGGTCGAAAGGGTTATAAGTTTCGGAACCCAATATCAAGGAAGGTTGTGTACAACCAAGATGTGGTGCTTAGAGAGGTAAAAGATGTTATTGAACATGAAGTCCAACCAAAGGAACTTGAGAAGATAGAGTTTCAGCTTAAGGAGGAAGAATCAGACTCTACATAGAGGAGGAATTAGATGATGAAGAGCCACAAACTCCGGGTTTGAGAAGATCGGTTCGAGAAAGAAGGCAGCCATAAAGGTATAGTCCATATACTTTCTGTTCAAATTTTGCGATATCTATTATTGAAGATGATCCCATAACTGTGAAGGAAGTAGTAGATTCAGAGGATGGAAAACTCTGGAAAGAGGCCATGGTTGATGAAATGGAATCTTTGTACAAAAATGAGGCTTGGGATCTGGTGGAGTTGTCGGCTGGAAGGAAACCCATCGGCAACAAATGGGTGTTCAAGAAGGAGACAAATGCAGAAGGAAAGGTGGAGAAATACAAAGCTCAGTTCGTAGCAAAAGGTTATTCCCAAGTGCCAAGAATTGATTTTGGTGATATTTTTTCTCCTGTTGCCAAGGTGACTTATATTAGATTACTTTTATCTATTGATGTTGCTTGTGATTTTGAGGTAGAATAGATGGACGTGAAGACAATATTTCTTCACGGGCATCTGGAAGACGAGATCTACATGAAGCAACCGGAAGGCTTTAGGGTGAAGGGTAGGAAAGAATTGGTATGCAATTTAAAGAAGTATTTTATGGGTTAAAATAGTCACCAAGGATGTGGTATCAGAAATTTGATACATTTATACGGGGACTTGGCTTCACCAGAAGCAAAGCAGATCATTGTGTTTATTTTAAAATAATTGATCACCGTGTTATTTATTTGGTCTTGTATGTGGATGATATGTTGTTGTTTGGAAATGACAAAGAAATTATCCAAGATTTGAAGACCAAATTGTCCTCTAAATTCGACATGAAGGATCTTGGTGCTGCAAACTATATTTTGGGCATGGAAATTAAAAGAGATCGGGCAAAGAGGAAGCTCTGGTTAAACCAAAGGAAGTATATCGAGACAATATTGCAGAGATTTAATATGTAGGATCGTATGCCTGTAAGTGTAAAGTTATCAGTTGAACAATGTCCCAAGACACAGGAAGAGGAAGAGGACATGTCTCGTGTTCCATATGCAAGTCCAGTCAGTAGCCAAATGTATGCAATGGTTTGTAATAGACTAGACATTGCACATTTAGTGGAAGTATTGAGCAGGTTTATGTCAAAACCAGGAAAGGAGCATTAGACAACAGTGAAGCGGGTTTTCAGGTATTTATGTGGCACTAGTGATTATGATTTGTGCTACCAAGGAAGACCAGGATTGGATAGAGTGTTGGATATTCATGGCTTTGTTGACACAGACTTGGTTGGAGATCTAGACCAGAGAAGATCTACAAGTGGGTATGTGTTCAACCTATTTGGAGGTGCAGTCAGTTGGATGAGTAAGAAATAATATGTAGTGGCACTATCAACTATAGAGGCTGAATACATGGCAGCCACTCATGCAAGCAAGGAAGCAGTTTGGTTGCAGATATTGTGTTCAAGTATGGGGTTAGTGCAGGGAGCTATAAGGATAGACTATGGAAGCCAAAGTGTAATTTTTTTGGTAAAGAATCATGCATATCATTCAGAGACGAAGCACATTGATGTTCAGTATCAATTTTTGAGGGATATGATAGAAGACAAAAAGGTGTTGCTGGTAAAGGTGGACACTTTGAATAATACTGCAGATGCATTGAAAAAATATGTGAGCTTTGAGAATTTCTCTTAGCGTAGACAAACAATGGGCATTGCAGGGCTGGATAAATGACCAAGCTCTCTTATGGCCCTTTGTGGAATGAAAAAAACAAGTGGGAGAATCTTGGGTTTTGTTATATTCTTTCCATGAATAGCCCACGTAGTTAACCGAGGGGTTAGCGGGGGGGTGGAGCCCCCCCTTTCATTGCGTCGATTGCATAGCGAGGGGTCACAGGGGGTTTGAGGGGTGCAGGTAGCCCCCCTCTATGGAGTTTGGGGTAGCACCCCAGAAAATTTTGTTTTTGGACCCTATATTAGGTTGGACGGACGTACCTATGGTTTTTTGCATAATTTTCACACATGGTTTTGGGAGCGATGGTTTTCAGTCCATGGTATTGGATGCTTCGGCATGTATAAATATGTATTGTAATATTGAAAGTAATATAATGAAAAATCAAGATGGTATTCTCCGTTTTGTGATACAGGGGAAAAGCTTTGTGTATATGTGTTTTATGTGTTATTCTCTCGCATTTTTTATTTTCTGTGTTTTAGAATCTGTATGCAGGTAATTTCTGTATCAGGGTAAAACCTATATTCCTAAAAAGGTTATTTAGCTTATGAGGAAACTGATGCATCTGCATTATGTAAGCATAGCATAGATTATCATCATATTCCAATTGATAAGAGTTGCTAGCTAGGGTCATCTACAAAACTTGTCATCATCATCTCAACAAGAAAAGGTGGATGGAAACTTTAAGGAGGTAATAAGCATTTCAAGTTCAAATCCTTTTTTTATGTTCATAACACCACTTTTAGAAAATTTGAATAACGTAATATAAGCATTCGTATGAATCTTCTCTATAAAACAGGTTGTGAAGGAGGAGGCCTTGACCTCAATGGCCAACGGATTAGTAATCCAAGCATGGTAGAAGAGAGACCAAAATATCAAGCATTTGGATATGGTTAAAAATAGTTTGGATAATTCTCTAAATGGTTTGAGGCAAATCAATCGTTACAGGATGATATGTCACAGAACGATGGTGGTGAAAATGTCCATTTGTGTCTTAAGAGAGATGAATTATTTAATATACATTGCATGTCATCATCCACACCACGTCATCAAAGTTGCAGCCCAAGGGATACGTATAAATCTCATCAGTGTTTCCCAAATGTTGGTAATTTTGACTATTTGTCGAAAATGTATCCTCGCACTTCCTATGATGCATTTGACCATTATGTGGTTGTTTGTGAGAACGCATGGTAATGGTCAAAATAATGGATCATATCCTTGGCATCAAGCATGATGAATTTCCTTAACACTTGAGGACTTTCATATCAGCAAGAAAGATAAACTACTTTTGTACCCATTGCAATATGCATGGGCATGGGAATGAACAATGTTGGAAACTACATCCATAACTTCATTCCAAGAAGGAAAAATAGATTATGAAAACCAATGTAAGGGAATCAAGAGGTGGGAAATAGGAATCACAACATTCCTAAGGAAACCTTCAAGGAAAATTATATGCAAAAAGTGAACGCATAAGCCTAGGTGAGGCAAACATTGGGTAGCTTGTTTGTATAGTTTACTCGTTTGTAAATTCTAAATACTTGTTATTGTCATTACCTATTTCGGGTACTTTTGTAAAGTGAACAAGAATAATCACTATGTGCAACAAGTATGTTTTTCATTGACATGTTCTATCGTTAGCTTGTTTATAATTCCAAGTGTTTAAGGACTTTTAGGATGTATAGTGTTTGTCGTCCAAGTTTGTATACATTTTGTCTTGTACCCACCACTGCAAGTGTTCAAGATGAAACTTGTTGTGAATCAAATATTTGTTTAAGATCGTACAAGATGACTATATTTTTGTAGGAAAATCCAATGATGTCATTGAATATTTGCGGTAGTGTTCTTTTGTGTACAAGCTCAGTTTGAGGACAAGAAAACAAATTTGAATAAGTGCATGATAGACATTGTATTGCTTCTGATTTTTAAGATGGAAATTCAAGTTTGTCTTAAACAATGGAACTTCAAGGTGAAGTTGTTTGAGCTGTCAAATATGGGTTTAAAGAGAATGTTCATATTCCACTCATCGGTATTTTCTTCCTGCATTTGCAATAAGAATTTGCGCTCGATTCTTGACAGGATGGTAGGTCTCCTGATAGGTGGAGTACCTTGATTGGAGCTTGAAGGGAACTAAAAAAAAAAAAGCATTATTGATTGATTTTTTGGGTAATTTTGAGTTTCAACCTCATTTTATTTACTAGGAGAAAGAAACTTTTAGAGACCAAAAGTTCCTAGTGGAGGGGTATGATCCAGTGACCAAATTTTAGCTAAAATGCGAAAGTGCCTAGAATCTATTGAAACTAACATCAAGTCGAATTATTCATTGTTCAGAATCAAATGACACTCATTTAACCTCAATGCGACATCGAATGCCCAATTTATCATGTTCTGATCATTTGGCCCAACAACTGAACACTTAGCAGGTTTGTTGACTAGGCAGTCATATTGCTCACATCATTAGTTTGACTGGTCAGGAATGAACCAATGAGGATCTACCAAGTGGAAGCCTCATATTGGAAAAGTTGGCTCATTGTGATTGGTTCATTTTGGTGTGGTCGATCAAAGAGGGTGTGCCACGTGGTCCAACCATAGGCTACCAAATGGCAACATATGGTTGACCAAAATGTTTGTATGGGTCAAACAAGCTGGGTAGCATTCTAGCAACCTACCACCTTGCCACTGCACCAAAGGGGTGATTCTTACTCCATAAGGGCTTCGGGCCTATTTCAGGTTTATGAAGTGCATATATGGGAGGAGGGGCTAGGTGATCAGCCCCTACCACTGATCACCTGCCACCACACGACCCTAGGTGCAAGGATTTTGGGGCTCGGGACCTTATCCTAAACCCTGGTCCTAGGACTCCACATGACCACAGGTGGGAGTGGAGTATGAGCACCGATGGGAGGGGGCTTAGAGGTGGCCCTAGCCCATGGTCCCTTGTCATCTACGTGGGACCATGACACAAAACTCAACAAGGAGTTTGAATGGGCTCCAGCCCCAGGCCATATGACCAAAAACATGACCACGACAAATGATAAGGGGGCTATGGGGGTAAGGGTGGTTCATTTACCTAGCAATTGGCACTATGGGTCATTTACCCTACCCTTGGACCTATGGGCGCGATAAGACTACTTCCTTGGAAATTAAGGGGTTACGTTGGCGAGGGCAAGTGGCTAGCCCTGGCCCTCGGGCGCATGGCCTATATGGCCATAGTTTTCAGACCTAAGGGTTATTAGACAAATTAATGGTCCAACAACTTGCACCTTTTGAGGGTGAATTTGTTGTCTCTTCAGTGGAAAACAAGGTGGAATTGTAGCATTGTTAGATTGTTTATCCATTTCGTACAAACAACAATAGAGAAGGAGTTGACAGATCTTGTTAGAGCCATAACACAATGAGTTTTTGGCCTTTTGGAGCTCAAGAAAAGTCTAGATAGGGGGTTTTGGACATTCTGGATCCAATGGTGACCACTATTTTCTGATTGGATCACATATGAAGATACATTTTGTAGTTTTAAGTCGATGTGTGTGTGGACCAATCATTGTTTTGAAGCAGTCCTTGAAGGTGGTTGAGCATGCACAATGCCTTGTAGGGGTATTATTACCTCCAAAAGTTTACTATAGCAGATGTGACTTGTAGGGTGTAGCCCATCTTATCTTTTTATCACTATGTCATATTGAGGAAATCTTTCTTTTTGTACTTCAATGTAGAATTGAAGTACTTGTATGCTCATGTATGCTCATTTTCAGATGGGGTATTGGGTCATTGTAGGATACATCTTTTATTGTTAATGGTTTCATGACTAGCTATGGGTTGTCATGTTGTTTATAGTGATATTTTTTTTGTAGGAAAACATTTCCTGGAAGACGAAACTAGCCACTTGTTTTATTAGCAAACTTTATGTAATCTTTTTCACTTCATATATGGAGCAGTCTATCTATGTTGGTAGGCCAATAGATGTAGCCCAGGAGGGGTGAAGTCCATCACCAAATTCTTTATTGTTGCTTTTCATGAATTCCTGCATGAGTTAAATGATGAGACATTGTTTATGTTTTAAGTTTACATGAAAAAATTAACTCGTAGTCCTTGAAGGGACCTTTGAAAACCAATTTTGTCATAAGACCCATTTTTCCTCACAAAGTGTCAAGAGAAAGATCACTTTTTAGGAAGGAGAAGTTATCCTCCAATTTTAGATCAACTAATGTCATGATTTGTTTCTCTATCTCGGTGGAGGGAAACTCATTTAGTTTTCTATACTCCAATGAGATGATCAGAGGCATTATTATGCCCTAGAGTCCTAAGATGAAGTTTCTCTCTTTATTCTCTTTTATACTCCAATGGGATGAATGGAGGCCTTCTTATGTCCTTGAGCCCTAATTTGAAGGATCTCCCTTCACCCTCTTTTATCTATGTATAATGTTTAATTTAGAATATTGTCACATATCATCCTCATTCTGAATGTTTCAACATATATTTAATCAAATAGAAGAATGAACCACTTGAGGAAGAAAAATCCATGATAACAACACAAATATCTTAGTATGGAAAGAATATTGAGGAACTCATGGGACAAATCCCATGAACTAGTTTTCCTTGATTGGTATTCTAATGTAGAAGCATCTTTCAAATGTGAACTTAGTTGTTTACCTCTAGAAGGTCTTATAAATTTATGTCAGGAAGTTTCTTTCCTAAATATCATGAAATATTGTAATTTTGTTTATTTTCCTAAGATTATCATGGTTTAATAAAATTCCAAATATGGTTTTGAAAAGAGTGTCTTATTCCATGCAAAGAACAAATATATACATTTTATGTATGATGCTAGGGTAAGTTACAAATTTATTTGAAATTTTCCTGAGCTTAAAGGATATAGATATATTTGTATAAATTTAGATTATCTATGTATAAATAAAACATTGAGGTGTGAAAATATGATAGTGGGAGTAGTGTGAATAGAATGAATAATAAGATTATTAAAGGAAATTGTTATATTATTTAGATTTTGTTTTTATACATTGAATTATTTCGATCTGAACTTGATACTCGTAATTTTTTATACATTGTTTTACCCATATTTCCTTGTTGTGTTCATTTTTGTCTGTAGTGGAATAGGTAATTTATAAGTGATTTATAAGAGAAATCGTAGAAGGATCAAATAATGACTCTAATAATAAGTTAATACATTATAGGCCTCTTTGCAGCTACGCTTAAAAAAATTACTACTTTTAGTGGGTTACACTTTAGCTAGCTAACATTAGCCCAAATAGAAAGTAATTATCTTCATGGTGATACATCTTGGTGGCCTTATACCTCATATCTCAGTTAATAAATACATATATTGATAGGTTTTTTAATAATTTTCATTAATTGAGGTCTATTTACGATTTGCAATACATTATGTCCTTGTCCAATATGCCTCTAGTGTGGCTCTGACATGAAATTTGATTTTTTTTCTACTTGTCTATTACTGTACATTGTAAAATCTATGGGGATTTCTAAGATTTAGATTATGGGTGATTCTCAAGTGGTAATTGATTGGGCTTCATGCAAAAATAATATTCTGGTGGTCAGAGTCCAATCCATACTCAACTGAAAATTGAGAGACCATATGTAATTTCAAGTGGACTCTTTTAATGATATTATAAGAGAAATCGACAATGCCACTCACAAGCTCTCCAAAAAGGGACTCACTCTTGATGGAGGAACTCGAGTTTCTCTAGAGTTATCTAAAGGTCATATTTTAGGAGACATGACCTTCCACTTTTAAATCCTTTTGTGACTAACTTGTATTATAATTTTGATAATGTTTTACATTTTTTCTTTTTTGGAAAATATTTTTAAGTAGAATTCTAAGAATGATATATTTTTAACTATGTATTTGGGAATTGGTAATGATATTTCATAATATTTTTTAGACTGTAAGTATAAATGGTTGTACAAGGATACTATTGGAGTCATCCTCTTACTAACACTAACAATAATGAAATAGAAACCATTTTTCCTTTTAAACCATGTAATATAAAAATTAATAAATAAGATAATGAATCCTAAAAATGAGTAAACATATTGCTTTAAAGGTTCATAAAACACATATATATACATATACTGTAGGAAAGTCTAAGGATATTTTTTTTGAAATATATATAGAGGAATGATCTAAATCTTACTAATTTAAAATAATCAAATTTAACAATTAAGGATTTTCTTAAATTTAATAATTTTTTCGCGTAAGAAAATCATAATTTCCATTAATAAATAGTGAAAATTACATGTTGTAGATCTTGCGAAGCATATAAAAAACTTGTCTATCTCAATATCTCTGAAATCATTTGAAATGGTATGCTACATATATTTTCCAAAAACCTGATGTACAATACCATTTCATAACTAAATGTATACAACAAAATACAACTATAATAACAAAGTTCTATAAAAAACTTTGTTGTCATAAAGTCATCAATTCTATTTGTTCATATCCAATCAGAAGCAATAAAGCATTATATCTCTGCGATCTCCTGTAAGTTGTCAATAAAAGGACAATGATAATAATAATAATTCCCAAGAACATTATGTTCTGTAATCCACCAAGTACCACGGTCCTATTACGCCCCTTCCTTGGAAAGTTGATAAAAGTGTGTATTCCTTTCCCTGTAAATGTGTTCATAAGAAATGAAATCAAATTGTGCTTTTAACATTGAAGCTTCATCCAATAAATTCCTCAGAGTGTGAGTGACATAAAGAAATCTGATTGAACCAATCTATAATAAATTTTGAGTCCCCAAATTCCTATAGTTTCCAACAATCTTTTTCTAATTCAAATAGAAGAAGTAAACTTAAAATGTAAAGTTCAACAAAATTATTTGTGCTGATACCCAATCCTGCCATCAACTTGTAATAGAAGTGATTGTTCGGGTAAAGTACTACACCACCACCGCACCTTCCATTTCGATCGAAATCTTCAAAGTAGGCCCAAGGCTTGGATTGATCAATGGATTTTATGGAGATCACCCAGCTTGGATTGAATCTCTGATCCTCTTCAAGAAGAGGATCATATATTTCTAAAATCTTAACACTGATCCGATCAAGAAAGACAGGTTTGTCCTAAATTTTTTTAATGATTTATACCTATCCAAATACCCATCATGTAAGCCAAGGGATCTTCCAAATATATTTTGGATTGACTTCGAACCACCAATTTTTCCATGATTCATTAAACTATTCACCCTACCACTCGACATAAATACTAAGATCTTGATAGATCAGGTTCCAAATTTGTGAAGAAATAGGGCACATTACGAAGAGATGGTCTTGATGAGGCTCATTAATAGATATATCATAAGGGTCACAATTCCATCCTCCAACTTATTAAATTACATTTTTCTCACATTTACCTAAAAATTTGTTTATATTATGCTTAGTGTGAGGAGAAAAAGATGCATTGCAATGTCATGTGGCCAAATGTGTCTTAAATGCAGGAATTGTAGAAATTTTTGGATAATTTGAGTGAAGGATCTCAGAGTGAAAAACAAAGGGAGAATCTAGAAGGTGGTCGACATCCTTAACTCCTCAAATCAAAAAAATATCACCACTCTATGTCTCATCAACTCAAGCTCACTGGCAGCCAAGCATGCCAAGATCATTGGATGCCAAGCCAATGCAGTTCAAGGGAGATCTAGATCCACCTATTCTTGAGTTAGGGACTCAAACATCCCTATTTTCTAGGGAATTGTTGGTAGCTACCATTTTTTATAAATAAACATGATAAGAAACTCATTACGATTGGAATTGTTATTGTAGCTGAGAGACCATTAGGTTGAAGAACTTGCAACTAGTATTTTGATGATGTATTTAACTTTTTTGGAATGATAATGATACGTTTTATTTTGAGCCGTCACCGATTTAGTTCAGAGGGTTGAAGATCTTGGGTTTGAGCCGAACCATAAAGACTAGACCCCTCTTTTTTACTTATATTTCTCTTAGCCTATAATGTTGATTAGTTTTTGCAGTTCAGTAGAGTTTATTCATATTCCTTTTAGCCTGGAATGTTGATTAGTTGCTGCAATTTAGTAGAGTTTATTTTTATTTATTTTAGCTTATAACGTTGATTAGTTTTTTCAATTCAGTAGACTATAATCACTCAAAAATTCTGAGATTGTGATCCCTATTTCATCTCTCTCATGGGAGAATGATTAGAGGACCCCACCATCACAACCCAAAAATAATGTGTGATTCCCTGTTTATGATTTCTTTGAAAGGTTTACATCTCATATCTTTCTTCACATATGATTGTTGTAGCTTAGAAGGTATTTCATTGCATAGATCAATTTATTAGCATTAGTTAGATAATTTCTAAATTCAATTCATCTTTTCCACCCTTAATTGTAACATTTTGCAAATGAAAAGAGGAATAGGTCCATGTGATGTTATCACCAAGGATGGAATTGCGGATGATCCAAAAAAGATAAGAACCATTATGGAGTGGCCAACACCAAAGGATGTGGCCAATATAGGATCATTTATGGGCCTGTATTGTTACTACCAAAGGTTTGTGGGAGGATTCTCTAGAGTGGCATATCATATTACTTCCTTAAAAAAGAAAGGAAAAACTTTCAAGTGGACCCCTAATTCTCAAAGGAGCTTTGATCAACTCAAGCATCTGCCTACCACCACACCCATCACGAGCATCACTGATCCCAACAATGATTATGTGGTTTGTACGGATGCTAGTAAGGAGGGAGTGGGTGGTGTACTTATGCAAGAAGGTAGGGTGGTGACTCATGAATCTAGAAAACTGAAAGAATATGAACAAAAATATTCAACATATGGTTTAGAATTGATAGTGGTCATTCACGCCTTACAAATGTGGCGACATTATCTATTAGGTAAGAGATTTTTATTAATGAATGGCCACCATAGTTTGACTAATTATTTCAAGCAGCCAACTTTAAATGTCAGGAAAGCTCATTGGGCAAACTTCCTAAGTGAATTCGATTTCTAGATCAAACACATAAAAGGGAAGGAAAATTGAGTCACAGATGTTTTAAGTCGAAAGGTAAGATATTTATATGAAATTTCTTTTAGTGAATCACGAACTACTTTTTTTGGGCAGATTCAAGAATCAGGCATGCAGGATTCTACATCTAGACAATTATGGCAACAAGTAAAAATTTCTAACAACCGTGTACAACAACTAGGTTATGAACTAAATGTAGAAAACTGAATAGTTTATAGGAAAATAATTGATGTGCCAAACCAACAGTTTCTGTCCTCTGGAAGGAAATTTTCCTGGCCTTATATGAAGAAAGAAGTTGCATAATATTTAGCTAGATTCTTGGAATGCCAATAAGTGAAAGATGAGCATCAGCACCCAACGGGATTACTCCACCCTCTACCTATTCTAGAATGGAAATGGGAAACCATATCTACAGATTTTATTACTAGCCTGCCTAAATCAAGGAACAAAAATGACTCCATCATGGTGGTGGTGGACAAATTGAGAAAATATGCCCATTTCATACATGGTCAAGCAACTTATAGGGCAGTCCAAATTGCTAATATTTTTATGTAAAACATTTTTAAAATGCATGAAATCCCTAAAATGATTATTTCAGACTGAGATGTAAAATTTACACCATCCTTTTGGAAATCCCTCTTTGAGGGATTGGGCAAAAAATTGCACTTCAGTACAGCTTACCATCCGCAAACAAACGAGCAGACTGAAAGGGTAAACAAAGTTGTTGAAGACATGTTGCGAACAGATGTAATGCAACAACCCACAAAATGGGAAGATTATCTACACCTGGTGGAGTTCGCATATAACAACAGGTACCATGCATCCCTTCACATGAGCCCCTTTGAATTTTTATATAGACGCAAGTGCAGAACACCTTTAAGATGGAGTGTACCAGAGGACAAACTGTTACTAGGGCCGAACATGTTGGAGGAAATGGAAGAAACAATGAAAAAGGTTCGGATTAATTTAAAGGCTGCTCAGGGCTGGCAAAAGAACTTTTCGGATTGGAAGAGGAGGTTCCTAGAATTCGAGGTAGGAGATCATGTCTACATTCGAGTGCGAGCCAAGAAAATAACCTTACAATGGGCTGGGTGTGCCAAACTAGCACCCTGATATTGTGGGCCATTTCAAATCTTGGCTCGAATAGGAATGGTGGCTTATCAACTTGCCTTACCTAGTCATATTCGAGTACACAATGTCTTTCACGTCTCTCTACTTAAGTAATATGTATATTATGCTAAACAAATAATCCAATCACACAATATCCAGGTAAGTTATATATATGTGTGTAAGTATATGTTACAAATTTGTTAAATAACTAGTTAATGACTTAACATTTTTTGTCGCAATGTTCAGGTCGAACCTGAAGGCGAATTCTTGGTCAAGGCTCCAGTTATACTAGATCGGAGAGAAGTAACATTGCGGAAACGAGTTATCACAAAGGTTAAATTGCAGTGGTAGCACTATGGGCCAGAAGAGGCCACTTGGGAAGATGAACAGGTCATGAGAGAGAACTTTCTAGGTTTATATGCAGGAGGAGACATCGGAACAATGTTACATTTTAGGGGGGAAGATGTCATATCCGGCATTAATGTAAATATTTTAATTTTACTGTAGCCAAACAGACTATTAATATTTGTTTGAGTTATAAACTAGTTTTGGAATTTTAGTTAGTAAAGGATAATATTTTCAGTTATGGGTAGATACTATTCTTTTTCTTAATAGGTAATTGGTTATGGAAGCAGTTATCTATTCCAAAACTAAATCCTAGAGTATATTACTAAAAATGATCAAGAGGATGGGGATTTGAGATCAGGAACACAAATTACATACTGTGCTAAAGGGTTAGATAGTCTGAGAAGGCTATGGTTAGTAAGGATAAGATAGCCAATAAATATTAAATCTCTGAGGAAGAGAACCCCTGAAGCTAGGAGTAGCACGGGGGGAGATTGACCAAATATGTATCTCACAGCAGGGAGGAATTAAGTGTAGATCTTGATTGTTGAATCAATATGGAGTAGCGTAAACAAATAAATAAAAGGAATATCTGATATAAGTTATTTATTGTAATCTAGCTTGTGTGTTAAGGCTGTGTTAATAAATAATGACTGTAAGTGACTGATATAAACTTAAAGACAGGGTCTCTGTTATTTTAAGTATGACGAGAAAATCTTATTATTTTCATTTCAGAATCATTTCAATAAATAATGAC
The DNA here is from genome assembly GCA_000404065.3 of Pinus taeda. NCBI lineage: Eukaryota > Viridiplantae > Streptophyta > Pinopsida > Pinales > Pinaceae > Pinus > Pinus taeda. The sequence goes on along the minus strand of APFE031328292.1, from coordinate 54,441 downwards.
TGTAACTGACTGCTGCAAACTTAAAGACAGGGTCTCTTTTATTATAAGTATAGTGAGAAAAACTTATTAATTTCATTTCAGAATCATTTCATTGAAAAATAAAAGCAGAGTAAATATAGAGAAACTAGAAGGAAATCGTCTATGTAATCATAGAAGAGCTATTAAAATATATCATGACCATTACTACCGTACTTGGATGTAAAAGTAATTTAACATTTCCTAATTTCATGGTAAAACTGGAAGTGACAAAAATATCTATACACAGAGTAAAGAAAATAGAAAGAAAGTAAGGGAATTCTATGACTTGTAGAAAACTAACAAATGCCAAAATATTCCTGTAAAATATAGGATATCTGTAATCGTGACTTGCACATTTATGTATAGAATTAATGTTTATTCAAAACAGGAAAATAGCTAGAATAGTCATTAAAACGGAGGTATTTTCTTTTCTTAAGACAAGAACATAAAAAATTTATCATAGATTTACTTGGATCCCAAATGGGATAATATAAACCAATTCCATGTAACGTAAGTCGATGTCGAACAAGTACATCATCTACTTACACAAAAGACTCACGATTACATCACCAAAAATCTTATGACTTCAATCAGAATGATAGGAATCAGAGAAAACTTATCTTATAAGCATAAAGGAATTTACAAGTTAACCTAGAAACCCTAGGTATGTCCAAATATCACTCAAGAAGTCCTTTCGATAACAAGAATAGACGAGATTCACATCTATAAAAGTAAAGTAGATAATTAAGGTTTCACTCTGAAGAACGTTGTGGCTAACTTTTGACATTCCAAAAGCATCATTAAAAATACACAGAAGAGAAATGAAACAAAAACCTTGCTATTAATGTCTTCGTCTCGAAATATTTACCATAAAAGGGTTGAACTGTTAAACAATCTAGTTAATGAGTATATCAGAGTGACCAACCTTCAGAAGTTCTAGATCCCTCACCTTCGGTTGAGGTCATAAGGTTCTTCAAAACATAAACAACATTTAGTACAAAATTAACCATAGAGTTCCGACTCCGACAGTCTCAATTCTCCAATTCAAAACTACTTACAAACTCAATATTACCCACTTAAAGTAACTATTACAGACCTTTAACTGAACAAGCTAGTCTTGAACAATCTTGTGCTAACTTTAGAACTAGAAGAGTCAGAATACCCAGTAAGGCTGTGGAGATTACAACTGGCTGAGGAGGTTACTGGAGTCCCACGCCAAAGCCCAGTTTCTAGAGATCTTTGCCTTGCACCATGACAAGAAATAGTGTTAGAACCTTACCAAGACAAGAATGCCTGGGATCGACTATAGAGCTGTAAAACAAAAAAAAAATGAATAAAAGCCATAACAATTTTTGCATGAAGAAGATATGCATGCCTGAGCTGTTTGTGTTCCAGAATAATATCGGAGTCTCAAAACCCTCCGTGAGGGATCATGGTGCCAGAATGGAGAAATATTGCTGCAGAGAACCTGAACTATAGGCGGGAGCCAAAAACCCTCGAAGCAAAACCATGACCAAATGAGACTGGTCAACCATGAAATGAATGCTTGACAACCAATGAGATGTTCGATTTGGCTAGCTACAGAGAGTCGTCGACGGAAGGGTTAGATTTTGAGAAGCATGGTTGAAATAAGGACAGACAAAAATCCCTTAGGAAACCAGCAAGCCCCAAATCTAAGAGGTTTAATGCACACATGATCCATGGCAGAGAACGAGGCAAGGACTTGTATAGCTAACGCCTGGGCTAGCCATGAACCCAATGCAAATTAAATTCCTTGGCAAATCAACATTAATGTCAGAGATATAAATCATATGTCTCAAAATCTTCGTTTAATGATCGTCATACCTAGATGGTAAACTATTGTATTTAAAGGATTTCAAAATTTGTTATATATGATTTCAACAATAGTTTTTCAATTGTGTTCACAAATCATTCAGAAGAGGTTTAATAATTGAAACGCACTTTAGTTTTAATCACATAGTATATGGGGATTAATATATATGTATACATATATTTATGTTTATTTTTTTATTTTAAAATATATACTTGTTTATTTATGAAGGTGTTACAACAATGCAAGACATCCCTACCACAATAGACAGAGTTGCGACATCTTCAGAGCCCATGTGTTGTCAACCACAAATTTCAAGGACAATGATCTTTTTGGAAAAGTTTTTTCTCTTTTTAATTTTCCAAAATTATGATATGAAGTAGAAAAATTATTGGAGCTATATCTTGAAGATTATATTTAATTATAAACATTAAAAGTTTAGCGAAATTCCAACTTAAAATTTGGAGTAGCCAATTTTCTGAAATTTGGAAGGCCATCTAGCTAAAAATCAATAAGGAAATAAAACAATACATGGAGGAAGGGCCAACTAGAAGTTTGTTCTGCGAGCTTAGCAACAAATCTTGTAATCATATTTTTATGATTTTGAAACTAGAACCTTAATAAAGATTTCCACAATGGATGTAGTGTCTTCCGTTCGAAAATTATGTGCAATAGATAGAGTTTAGAGATGCTCAGTCATCAGGTTTTGAGCTTTGACTTTGTTTGGATTAAGCTTAAATTATAGAATTTATGGTTATAAAATCAAGAATAGCCGAAGAAAAGAGAGCATACCACTGCAATATTGAAGTTATCTGATGAATTTTCGACTCACGTTCATTGTTTGATGAACATTGTCATTTCATGAGCATAATGAAGCCATTTCATGAGTGGATTTGCATGCAGATGTGAAGGTTCAGCATGCAAATGTAAAGGTTCAACTTTCACTTTTGAAGTCAATTTATAGACCTTGGGAAGAAGTTGTGAACAACAAGAATATAATTGATGTTGGATATGACAAGGATGTGTGCTTTTGATATTTCAGAATACTACAACCTAATCCAATTTCGCAGTGTTGGATTCCTTTAGGATGGTCTATCTTTGCTTGCTCCTGAGATTGTGAAATGCCAACATTGTGATTATGTTGGTCATGTGAAATATTATTGTTTTGATCTTCACCCTTATGAGCATTGTGGTAAGCATGCTCATCCTTTCGACAGATATTCCCGAAACATGAGTCATGCAAGAACAAAGAATCACCTTGGATGTATCGCTTCTTGGTAATGGTCTTCAACATCCATGAAGCTATATTGGGTATATCACATAATTTCCTCTCAAGTATTGACTAGTCTTGCAGTGAAGAGTTCATCTTCTCATGTTGTATTTAACAAGGGGGGGATTGGTGGTGAGTTAGTAGCTTCAAAGATTCGTCATTCAAAGATTTATCAAGTGTTCCTAAGCCACAACCTTAACCTGTTGCCTGAGTACACATCGAGAGATTTCCATCACTAGGTTCAAAGTTGTAGCAAGTGACAAACAAATGCCCAATGAGCATGCCTTTTTTTTATTTGTGGCCTGCTTTAAAGCACCATGTGCAGAAGATTTGGTTTCTGCTATAGTTTGTGTTAGGGGGAACTTCCACCACTAGAAGACTTGATCAACTTCTATTCAAAAGAGGACATATTACATGAATTGCTTTGATAGTTCGAGAGTTGATGGTCATCCTAGAATAACCACTGGTTGAGACCTTGAATTCTCACACCATTTATGGTTTGTTTGTGGTTTTCTCTTAAAAACTACCATAGAGATTATTTAGAAATTGGTTGTCATGCATTTTCGCATTTTAATCTCTCCTCTTGGAGTTGTACCTGTTTCGATTAAGGGGGGCAACACTAACCACCAAATTCATTAGTGTTATGGTGGACAATTATTGATCATCCAAGAAACATGGAAACTGCATCAATGGTCTTCCAATTATATTTATATGTACACTATGTAGATCATGTTTGTTATTATTATTATACAGTTGAATTCATCTTGCAATATTGTTATTCCTACAAAAAAGTAGACAATGAACACAAACAAGTGAAGTGGGTGGAAAGAAGATCATTAGGTGGAAAAGTAGAAGACTGATAAGTATAGTTTATAAATTGAAGCAACAAGAGAGTCAGGAACTCATTCAAATTATAATTGTTTCTCCTTGAGCAATAATAAGATTGAACACTATCAAATATTTTAGTTTTCAATGCCCTCTACAAAGATATAACTTCAATAAATAAGTTAGGCATGCATAAATTCATAATAATAATATTCTATTGTGTAAAACTATAGATTCCTTTTTTTCAGTCATCCCCATAAAGCAAAAATAGTTAACATTATTTTTTTTAATTATCTTGATATATAAAAAATATACCATGAGAAATTATTTTATACCTTCTTGAAAGATAATAACTACTAACTCCAATTTTAAATTCTAGTAAACCCGTAGAAATTATACTTATAGGAGTTGAAATCAACCCAAGGTAGTAAGAGCACAACCTAAGAGACCAGCCTACTTGAAGATTCCAATATATAAATATATAACAAAATCAAAATTTATCCGATTTAATATATCTATATATATATAGGGGTAAGAAAACCTCCAAACATTTTTAACAGATAGACTACAACTTATCCTCGTACATACGCAGTAGACCGGACTAAGTCCATGCTCTTGAGAATCGTGCAATTGAGTTCCCCTCTGCTTGAATAAGTCTGCGGATCTCTTTGGCCAATTCTGTGAACAATTTGTTGCCTGCCTCGTCAACATATTTGACCGTACTGATAAAACAAGCGACGGGCAGTCCTCCAAGGGCTCCAGGTGAGGCTCTCGTCATTTTCACAAAGGTAATGTTTACTCTTTAATTTCTTTAGAGAGATTACCGTGGTTTGAATGTAAAATCCTCTAATGTCGATGGAATGAATGGTAGGGTTTGAGGCCGGTTCATTTTGTGAGTGAAATGTACGCGGCAGCTTCCCGATTTGATATACACATCTTACATTATTTGCAAAGAAAATAATTGAACCTGTCCCAGTGGGCCGTTTTGACTACAATATGGGGATAGACATGCGATCTTTGAAGTCCACACATGTTGTCTAGGAATTCATTACATGTCAAAATGTCTTGTAACGTCGATGATAAACAACTGACGTAATCATTTGGCATATTCGTATTTTCTTCAAAATTTTCTTCATTTGTTTTTTCTAATTAGAATTTATTTATTTATATTTAAATTTTATCGTATTTTGTATTTGTAGTTCAATAAATTATGTATTTAAAGGGCATTTTTAAAGTAAGCTTTTGGTGTTTAGTTGCGATTTTATAATTGTTTTTTTAAAGCTGATTGGCATTACGTGAGAGTACATCATGCCACTTTTCATGATAAATACATATATTACGCCTTAGTTTTAAGTCCAAAACATACATTTATTAGTGTCCGTGTGAGCAAATCATTTATTATATAATATATATAATACTAATTTGAATATAAATGTATTTTACATGAAAAATTTTTAGGGCATAGTATTTTTAGATAAACGAATTCTATATAAATAAATTATTTTATTTTAAAAATCACCAAAATTTTAAATAGGTTAATATAAAATATAACTATTTTCACAAAAATATTATCAATATTTTTATTGTTTGTATGTCAGGGACTAATGAGATTCACTAAGGTTTCTAAAGTTTAAGTTAAACTTGCATCATGAAAATCTTCCTTGATTTTGAGGAGCTATCATAAAAAAATGAATGGAGTACAATGACTGCATTTCTTTGTGACAATTCCATCACTAGTGGTTCTTTAATATTTGGTGCTTCCTTATAACTATCAAAGTGATCAAATTCGTGGGAATGTTTGTGCCAACTTTTCAATGAATCCATGATCACGATTGAGTTTCTTTTGTTTTAGGTCGACAAGAGGACTCCATTCTCTGAAAGATGGGATGGCTCTACATGTTGTTGAGCTCGGTCAAAAGGAGTTGATTTTGTAGTACGAGTATTATATTGTTGCATATAGTCTTGCATGTGAACCAAACAATTATTGGGTCCTTTTGTATATTTTGTTTCTTTCCAACCACGATTCTTTTTTTAGGGTCTAGGGGGGAGAAGGCCCTTGTGGAAAAGGGAAAGAACTTTGACTATGACCAATTTGTTGACATCTACACCAGAAGAATATCTTCTCATAGTCCACCAATGGGGAATAAACTTTGTGCCCCCATTTAAGGAGTATTTTATTTGGAAACCCTTTGCTGAGGTCTAGTTACACACATATGAGTACAAATGTGACAATGACATTCTCAACCATTTTAGTTTTTATCTTAATGAATCAACAAGTAAATATTCTACGTTAGGTAAGAAGTTCAGTTGAAGAAAATGAATAACAAGGTTCAAAATCCCTACACAAACTGGAGTGGCCATAAGTTGTCGAAGAGAGAAGACTGAGATCTAGAAATCATCATTGAAATGAAACCCATCTTGTCCCCAAAATAGGGATCCTCATCAAACACATTTTTATAGTCTGCTAAACTTTTGAAAAATACAAGAAAAAATACTTTTGAGCAAAAATATCATTTCATAAGTGGGGAAAATTTATGTTTCATCCACCTCGTTAAATTGGAAAATAAGCACCTCCCATTCATAATCTATAGAAGTCAATACGGCTACAAAATCATCCACTTCAAGGGATGGAATGTTTTCTGCTTGATTGACAAGTGTTGGCCCTAATAGATCTTTAGGGTTCTAATGTGAAATCCCTAGATTGAAGGTGTACTCAATGGAATTTGTCTAGGAATCATTTTTGATCTTGAAGCTACTTTCCTACATGTAGAAGCCAAGAATAATAAGCAGGTATTCCTAACTACTTTTGTTTTCTGACTATGAATGAAGATACTAGGTATGTGCCTTTGACTTGTAGACAGAAAGAACCCCACGAGATTGGCCTCACAAAGATCATAAAATTCATCATATCAAAGGAAATAGCCCCATCATAGATGTTGGGAGAATCCAATAGTAGAAATCCCATCTTTTCTCACACTAGATCGCAACCTAGGGAAGAAAGGTATTCAATACCCACATGATGTGCAAAGTTAGGTTTTTGAAAAATCGAAAATTTAATTGGAATATGAACCTTTATGACATCAAAGAAGGAATCCCCTATGAAGAAAACCACTACATGTTAATCACTTTGAAGAGGTCTTTATGAATCTCTATTGGTTTGATTGGGAATGTCTCCTCAATATTTTCCATTTACATCTATAAAATTCATACATAAATGTAAATAGAGCCATCATTGTAAATAGAGATTCATACATAATTTTATACATATCGATTTTCAATTTAATCACCTTGAAGAGGTCTTTATGAATCTCTATAGTATAGTAATTATGAATCGTAATCACCTTGAAGAGGTCTTTATGAATCTCTATTTACAATGATGGCTCTTCATACTATAATTATGATTTTCAATTTACATCTATAAAATTCATACATAATTTTATACATATCGATTTAGTAATTCACACATAATTTTATACATATCGATTTAGCCCTTCAATACGAAGATTGAAAACAAGATCGCTCCATGGAAATATACTTTGAAATTCAATAGTTTTCAAATTAGCGTAGGTCAGATGCTCAAGTCGTTAAATTTATATAGTTCGAATGTGTAAATTTGAGATTGGGTGTAGGTTTGATTTTGTAGGTTCGAATTTATGTGGTTTATTTATGTTTGATTTGGCGGTCAATGTGGTCAGGTTGACGAGACGGTGATTTACGAAGTATAAGAATGTTTTGGCATGTTATAATATGATAATGTTTATAAGTGTGAATCAAACTCGAACTTTTATATGCGGACATTTTAAGTTTGATAAATGGGTAAAGATTTAAATTGATATGGTTTGAATGTTTGAGCTAATATGATTTCAATTTATAGTTTTCTAAAAGCACAAGTTTATGCGAGCAAATTGATATATTATGATATTTTGTGAAATGTATAAATCATTAAAATAATATTTTGTTAAGTTTGTTTATATGTTTTTGAAGTTTTTAAATGTTAAATTTTTAATACACTTAAATCATTTAGGTTGCACATCAACATTTATTTTAAATGTTTAATAAATATCAATATTTGTATGTATATTTTTATTATTAAGTTATATATATATATATATATAGATAAGAAATAATTAAGGTGGGGATAATGGGTTTTGAAGTTTTATGAGACATTATGTCGTTGCTAGGGTTTTTGTTGTGTTTTTTCAGTGGATTTTTTGTATGTCTATGAGTTTTTTTTCTTCCTCTATGGTTGCAACTTTCTCGCTTGCTTGTTCCTTCTTTTCTTTGTTTTTTTCTAGTTCTTTCCATTTGTCACTTCAACTTGTCCTTATACTTTCTCTTTCTAGTGGACTGATAGTTTATGGTGGTCTTATCAATGGTAAAATGGTGAGTTAGTAGGAGGAACAAGTGGACTATGATATCAGCCCCCCTGGGTCCTAATCATTTGTAGCCAGGACAAATACTCTTCCTTGCATGTCATATCTACAATTGTTAATGTGGGGGCTTGTCTAGATCTCCCATAGGTTTCAGCAAGAATGACAAGTGCATTTTCTCTTGGGACAAGTGGTATTATCCACCTTCTTTGTCTCACACAACTTTCTCCCCCTACTCTTTCTATTCATACATCCTCTCCCCATTTGCAGTATGGTTATGTTCCTTCCCTGCGCTCCTTTACAGTTCCAAACTCAACCCCTTCTACTCTAAGGTGCCCAAAGGTGTTGAGATAGATGGATAAGTGTTATCACAAAAAAATGATCATCTAGCCATAATAGACTAGATGGATCGATGTACACGATGTAGGGCCAATTCTAACATAGTAAAATTGCTTTCACTATGAGAAATTACTTAATACACCACATTTGTTAACTCATTTATAATTAAACCCATGAAGAATAATAAAATAAATATTATTTATTTAATTATATTCTAGGAATAATTAATTAAATCATTGTTTAATTAATATTCCTTGTTACATTTGACCCAATTATGAAAAAATAAATAGATAAATCATTAACTATCATATTTTTTTCCAGGAATAATTAATTAATCACTAATTAGTTATTATTCATTGTCAAGTTTGACCAAATCCCTTAGGGATAATTAAATAAATCATTATTTTTTTATTATTCCTTAACCATATTTCTTGAGATGATAAATAAATTATTTATTTATTATTTGTAAATAAAAGTTTAAATAGTTTTTCCCTCCAACCAGATATAATAAAATATCCCAAATGGTTAATTCAAGAATTTTGTTAATAATATTTTATTATTTCCCATTATTCAAGAAGAACCTAATATTTTGTTATAAATAGAAGGGTTTTACATTCATTATTCACTTTCAATTATTTTCATTGTTGCACTCATTGTTGCAGCTCTAATTATTATCGCTATCACACACCAACTTATTTTTCATTTGACTTCTCGTTGAGCTCAAACATTTTCTTTGCTGGGTTTTACACATTATAGACGAGAGAGACTCTACAAAAGCTGAGGACATTGAGAATAACCAGGAACCCATCCAATGGAGGGGGGCTGGTAAAATTATTTGTTCCCTTCAGAGGTGTTGTTTAATAAAATATATTCTTTATATATCTGGTTTCCATTAGATTATTGGATTTTTTTTTCCACTGGAAAAATCGTAATTTTTTCATTAATTTGGAAAAAATTACATGTTGTAGATGCGGATTGCATATGTTGTAAGTTCTTCCACCACACATGTGCGTAGCTATAGTTTCTAATTACATATCTATAAAAAATAGCAATAGATCATCACATAGGATGTTCTGTATCATCATATATATATGTTGCCATGCAGGGCTATCAGTTGTATTCCTTCCAGCTATATGCCAAAAGTTACAAATATAAATATCAGATCATAACATGTTTTCATGGGCTGGCTGCCCTGTGATACTGTGCATCTATATACGGGCGGTGGTAGTACTGGTATGCATTGGTGCCTCTTTGTTCTTGTATCATGCACTCACCTCTGGGAAGTGCAGTAGCCTCCTTGGATAATTGGTCGGAACTGTTATTATGCTCCCTGTAAATATGATTACAAGAGATATCATTAAACTGTGCCTTCAATAAATTAATTTCATCCAGTATGTTGCTGAGAGTGTGTGTATGACATGCAGTGTTGTTATTGAACCAATCAATGACAATCTTTGAATCCCCATATATGCTCAGATGCATGCAATTGTGATTTAATGCAAAATGTAGAAGATGGCGGAGGGAGATGAGCTCAGCGTAATTGTTTGAACCAGCACCCAATCTGATCCAGGTGGATATTGGTGGCCACCTGCCAAGTCCACCTGGACCCCCAGCATTGTCTTTCTCAGCATTTTCAGTTTCCTTGATTGTAGCACAACTTACTATTTTTAGCAGTTTTTCGGGTCCTGAACTTCTGGAGCCGGTTTGAGGCCCTAAACGATGTTTTTTGGGGAATCCGGAGGCAACATGGGTCCATGCCATGCACCGATGTTTCCCATTCCAACAATGATAGTGCTCGAATAGATCTTTCTAATGAGCTATTGTACGCGTCAAACGGAGATCATATGCTAAAG
>APFE031328292.1:0-37280 GCA_000404065.3 Pinus taeda | reverse complement strand
GGGGGGGGGGGGGGTCGTGAGGACGACGAGACCTTGGCTGCGTAGGCTCAGGTGTTTCGTTATAGACAGCTATAATCTTTGCAGTGAGGAGAGGCCAGAGTACCGGTTTATCCTCAAAGGTCAAACGATTTTGGGCCAGCCAGAGGTACCAACAGATGATGATAGGCAAGCTTTGTAATTTTGAGTTCCTGTGAAGTTGGTACCAGTGTTCCAAAACGCGATTTATGTCGTCCCCTTCCCATTTACCAGAATATCGAATGTGAGAAGAGATGGATTGCCAAATGTAAGATTGTACAGGGCATTGTAGAAAAAGGTGCACGCCTAATTCAACTGCCTGTTTACATAAGATACACCAGGATGGTCCATGGACCGCGCGCCTCATGAGGTAGTCACCAATGGGGACTACGCCCTTTAGGATGCACCAATAAAATAACTTCTGTCTTGGAGTCGCAGTAAGCTTCCAGATGGAATTCCACCAGAAAGATATGTGATCCGGGACCTTATGTGATATCAGGGAGAGATACCCATCTTTGGGGGTGTAGAAACCGTGTTTGGATGGATACCATATAAGCTCATCGGGGCCTTGTTTAATTCTAATGTGCACTTCAGATAGAGCTTTGGTATATGATATCCATTCTTGGTGCCATTGAGGTGGGATGTTGATCTGGTCGGTAGATTTCCAACGCTGTTCAAAGATGGTGGTGTTCTGTTGATCAGCTATATCAGCAATGTAAGTGATCCCTTGTAAGTGCAGGAACTGGATGAGCTCATCAGGTAATATATGCCTGCCCCCACTGTCGTTCCAAGGATCCAATCTGACCCTGGCCTGAGCACCATCATTGATTCGCCATATCAATTTTTCTCTGATGAGAGGTAATGCATGAAGTAGTGCTTTCCAAACAGAAGATATCCCAACTTTTGGCCATGTCGAAAGACGGATCCATTCCATAAGCTGTAGGGGCCATATGTATTTGTGATATACCATGTGAGTCCATAGATTGTCTCTGGTGATTAAGGTCCATCCCATCTTTGCAGCCAGAGCCTGTGCGAAAGAAGGGAGATCCTTGAGCCCCCAGCCTCCCCATTTCTTGGGTATGGCAATCCTCTTCCATCCAATCCAAGCGAAAGCGTGCTTCTCATTTGCCGCATTCCATAAGTACCTGTTACAGGTTTGCTGTATTCTAGACAAAATGCTCCGAGGGATCCAGGCCAATGCCGTCCAGAAGACCGAGGTAGCTTCCAACACTACCTTGATCAGGACCAGGCTGCCTGCTCGAGAAAGATAACGATGGCTCCATATATTGAGTTTCTTTTCCAATTTTACCACTAGCCAAACCCAGTCAGCTATTTTAGGGGTAATGGGTTTGATCCAGAATCCCAAGTATTTGAGTCCCTGATCCAGGGGGTGTAAGCTGTAGGGAAAAAGCTAAAGAGCCATATGCGATTCATTAATAGAGGTTCTGGCAAGAATGATAGATGATTTTGTATGATTGGCCTGCATCCCAGTGGCAGATGAGAAGAGAGAGATAATATTTGAGAAAGAGCGAGAGTCCCGGATGCTACCATCTAAGAAAATCAAGACATCATCTACAAATAGTAAATGAGTGAGAAACCGGTCATCGGATATCTTGAGGCCACAAATATCTCCATTTCTCTTGGCTGTTGCAATAAGACGACTGAGACTATCCATGACAATGAGGAAAAGAAGGCCAGATAGGGGGCACCCTTGTCTGAGGCCACGCTCTGCATGGAAGAACGGTGATGCTGAGCCATTAATCAACACACTGAAAGAAGGGGTGGTAACACAGGCCATGATCCAAGTGATAAATTGGTGGGGGAAGCCCAAATGTATGAGGAGCATTTTGATGTATAACCAGCTTACCTGATCGAAGGCTTTTGCCAGATCAATTTTCAAGATGATAGCCTTATGGTGTTTTATCCAGATGGAGTGAAAGGCCTCCTGTGCAACCCCAATAGCTTCATGTATCTGTCGGTGTTCCAAGAAGACAAATTGTTGAGGGGCAACGTGGCGAGACAGAATGGGTCGAATTCGATTAGCAATGATTTTTGAGATGATTTTATAGAGAACATTGTAGAGAGAGATGGGGCAATATTCATCAAATGCGGTGGGTGAATCAGCTTTAGGGATCAGGGAAATGAAAGTGGAGTTGATGGAATTATACATGGAGCCTGACATTCTACATTCCTCTATAACCCGGAGAAGGTCCGATTTGATCATCTCATAAAAGGCAATATAGAATTCGATGGTCCATCCGTCCGGGCCCGCGCTACGCTCCTTTTTAAACCATTTGATGGTGGACTCAAGTTTGTCTGAGGACACCGGATCAAATAGGCTCACAGCTTCTTCTTCATTAACAAACCTTGGGAAATGACCAGCAATGTTGATGATGTCTGCAATGTTGGAACTCGGGGGTTGCTTATATAGGTTCTTGAAATGGGTTGTTCCCATCTGTGAGAGCTTGTTGAAAGTGTCAGCCACTCCACCCTCGGGTATAGGGAGATTCCAAATAGTATTGCAGACTTTTCTGCCCTTGGCATAGTTATGAAAAAAACGAGTGTTGTCATCTCCAGCCTTAAGCTAGATGGCTCTACTGTGCAGCCGAGTAGATTCTTCCGTTTCCTTTAGAATTTTTTGCTTTTGATTTTCCAATTCCACTAAATAGGATTTATTTGCCTCCGATATGAAACCCAATCCTCTTTCATCGGTGAGTGAGGTGAGTTCAGCTTCAATGTGTATGAGAGTTGTATTCTCCAGTCTGAATTTGTTCCTAGCCCATTCGATCGAGAGTTCCTTGAGCTGCAATAGATTTGTGTAGAAGCCCTTAGCCAAGGAGTGAGCTTGATCTATCGGGTGAAGGGGCGAGAAATCTGTTACAAGCTTGATATAGGATGGATCCTGAAGCCAACCATGATTAGATTTGAAAGGCGCCTTAGGTTTTTTATCGGGACCATTTATTTCCAGATAGATGGGATGGTGATCTGATATGCCACCAGTACCCACCCATTGCCTGTAGTGCTGTAGTCTTTGTAGCAGTGTTCCTTTCATCATGAATCTATCAAGTCTACGGGCCAGGGCAGCGTCACCGATTCTTCTGTTCCTCCAGGTGGGAAGGGGATTAATCATTGGGACATCGATCAAGTCATGACGGTCCAAAAGGTCAGTCATGTAAGCGGAGATAGGATCAATTTGTGTTGAGGCTCCCAAAGATTCACCATAGCCCAGAGAAAAATTAAGGTCCCCTCTGATGATTATGTGTCCTGCAGATAGAATGGATAATCCCAAGAGATTGTTCCAGAAGGCTTCACGCTGATGGCACGGCCCGTATATGTTAATAGCCCTGAGGGAGGTGCCCAAGTCTGCAGAGAAAAGGTCCAGTCCCAGAAAGCTAGGTCCCCCCCAAGGTCCTTGGGCCCTAATGGAACCAGGATTATATCCTATCGCTAAACCCCCAGATCGTCCTGAGGAGTCCATGGCCGAGAACTGCCAATTGAGGAGGATAGAAGATAGAGCTACCAATATGGAGCCCGCAGGTCCAAGGGTTTCTTGGAGAAAGATAATATCAACAGGATAGGCTTCATACAATCTTTTGAGGGCTAGTTTCTTAGAGGCACTAGCCAGGGCTCTGCAATTGAAGGAGAGACACTTCATGGGGGAAGGTGGCCCGGGGTGTTCTTTACTCTAAGTACCGCATCGATAGTGGATTGTCTCCCGGAGGCAACCTCTGCCCCCACTCTCTGAATAGCCTTTGTGAGATCATATTTTCTCCCACGAGAAGACAGTGAGGACAGACTAGGAGTAATTATACCCAAGCCTATGTTAGGAGTGAGGGATCCTTGAGAGTGTGGGCGAGGCCGCAGGAAGTATGGGTGATTGGCACCTTTTGGCGATGAGAGGGAAGATGTCAGGGATGATGGCGGTAGAGTGGATGTGACTTCAGGGGCAATGACCGAGGATGAAGGCATCGAGCACAATGCAGCAGATAATGATGGAGGTGAAAAAGGAGATGAAGAAATATTACACAATGTAGGGTAAAGTGAGTTACCTGGAGTGACTGCAGATGCTAAAGCTGTGGCCACCCGAGCTCTTGTGACCGGAGCAGATGCACGACCAAGAGAGACTCCTGGAGCCTGAGGAATAGTATCAGAAGGGATGCTCGAGTTCGGGACATGTTGAGCAGCCGGAGAGATAGATCTCGGAGAGAGGATGGTAGATTCAGATGCATCAACACCTCTCTGAGTGAGTGGGAAATCCTTGAAGACATGCCCCACCTTGTGGCATCGACGACATCTGAAAGGAACGCCTTCGTAGTCCAATATCTGTACACGAGTGTATCTGCCCCAGTGTAGAGTGATTTTTTCTTCCAGACCTTCGCGAGTGTCTAGGTGCACTAGAATCCGAGCGAGCGTTCTGTTCGTGGACTCCACAAAAGTGCGATCATGATGGAGATATGTGCCCAAGGCATTTCCGATGCAGATGAAAACTTCTTCATTCCAGTATTGCAGGGGAAGACCCGGCAATCAAGCCCATAAAGGCCCAACTCCAATCTGTTCTCTCTCCGGATCAAACAAAGGGCTCCATCGCTTGAGCAGTACCAGTGCCATCTCAATATGCCAGAACTTGGCCAGAACCAGGTCCGTGTAATTTTCTCTTACGAAATGGAGGGCAAACCATCCGCAGGGTAGTACCTGAACTTCAGGGAGTTCCATCAGAATCCCACCCCAGATTTCTTTCACCCACTGTGTTAATCGGGTTGCAGAGTAGGCACGCCCACGAACATGACCCACAAGTATACTATTGGCCATGATAGTAGCCTCTGCTATGGTCGTAGTCTCCCCAAACCAAATAGAGATATCTTTTGTGGTAGATTTGACACACTTTGTTCTCTTTTTGCCTGTACGCGGCGCCGAAGGGTGGTTAACCAATGGATCCAGGAGGTTGTCTGGCGGAGTCGTTCTGGAAGAGCTCACTTTGACATCAGGGGTTTCGAAACACCCTGAGGGAGAATGGAGGGGCACGGAGAATCCAGACGATGATGGAAGGGGCTGTCCAGAGGAGGGTGGAGCCGGGATGGAGGATGAAGGGGGACGCGATTCGAAAGGCGGGGATGGAGGGATCATAGATGATAAGAAACGTAGGGTCCCCGAAGATAGGGGTGGGAGGTCGAGGCCGGCATATTCCGAGAGGACAGTGCCTTCAGGGGTACCAGAGGGGGGTGGGACCAGGATAGATACCACTGGGGAGGGATGCGATCCAGATAACAGAGGGCCTGTAGCAGCAGAAGATGATGGGAGAGGATGGCGCTCAAAAATGACCTGAGACAGGTGCGGATCTTCGGAATAGTCGATTTCCTCCTCCGTGTCCATAACCGCATCCATATTAACCAGCTCCATGGTGAATACGACAGCGACAGTTGACCTGAAAATTTGGGCCCGGTCGGCAGTTCAAATGGAGGCTGAGAGGTGTCTGCAGGGTGAGGAGATAGGGTTTCAGGATGCCCTAGCCGAAACCCCCGCGGTTAGCTGCAGAGCGCGCCATTCTCCCCATCCCTTCCTTTAGATTATTGGAGTTTTTTGTGCTTATTTTACTATTTCATTTTGTTGTTTAACTATGTTTGTTGCATAGATCAGGGCTTTGGCAGGTTTTGTTTCTATCATTTGTTACAGATCTACACTGTTTAACAACCATTTTTATTGTTAGGGTTCTTTGTGATACATAGCCTAAACTGATTTCTTTTTGTACACCTTCGAGAAGAAAACGCTGCAACAAATTAGGGACTCCACTGGGGATTTTCTGATTGTCGCTAAAAATTGGCGACTCCACTGCATTTTTAATTCTAATTCTGAAACCTCGGTGACCTTGAGTTTTCATCTTATGTTTTTTATTTTTCAACCTATTAATGTTGTTTACTAGCATTATAACCTCATATCAGTCAAATTTATATCTTTCTCAAGTTTTATGGTTATTTCCGTAGGTCACAGGAACTAGCCATGATAGAGACGACCAATTCTTCCGAGACTTGTAGCCTGAGATCTTAGGAGTAGAAATCACACTTTTCTACCCCAAAAGTGCGATCTAGAGGTTGAGAGCGTACTTTTTGGCCCAAAAGGAGTGATATCCCCCTAAACCTAGGTTGGTGGACAAATGCCTTTGCTCTTTTATGCATTAACTATTATGTTTCACTCGTCGAAGTGGAATTTAGCCCGTCAGAGCTTCTAGTACACTTCCACCTTTATAGGAGGAGTTTAGCTGAGTAAGAAGTCTGAGTTTTTGCAGAGCTTTCAGCCATATTTTACATATATGTACCTTCCTGTTTTAGATCTTCAAATATATGTTCTTTCCATTCAAAGCTTCATCTTAAACCTTGTTTGGTCATTTTCCTTAGGGTCCCATTGTTTGCCCTAGCTTTCACACCCGTATCCCTATTTTTTTATAATGATTTTCCTCCCTAGTTTGTTTTGTTGTTGCGCCACTTTCTAGTAGCATAATTTCATTTGATCCTAGTCACACGAATGCTTAGATCTCTTGGCCTTTTTCATCTGTTTTTATTTGATTTCATCACCAACCAGCATAGTGTTTGCAAACCCAGTTTGGGTGGTGATTGGAGAGTTGATTTTCTATTCATTTTCTATTTTTAATTTTAGTTCAGTTCAGCTATCTTGTTATTTTTTTCAAGCACAATCTGGGCTTAATTAATAAACACAATTACACACACAAGAACTCCTTAAGTGAAGGGCACTTGGTTTACACTGCCAATCTAATACTTAATCAGTTTATCTCCACAAAGAGAAACAAAAAAATATTGTTGATATCCCTTCACCATTACTGTGTCACTTGTGTCTTACAATGATTCTGCCACCAAGGAATTTGTCATGGAGACTCTTAGACCTTAATCCCCAGTTTCCTCTTAGACGTATTACTCATCCCCATAGGGTTTTGTAGAATTTTCTCTACAAATTAGCTAGCTCACTCATATCATGTAGAAATTTCACCTTCAAATCCAACTGATATATGCAATGTACTAAAGCATAATACTAGATCTACATCTACCATAAACTTAGCGGAAGCTTAATTGAACATGAGCAACATCAAGCATGAACAGATATAACTAACAATGAGAAAAGAAGATATAACCTGGGGAAAGCACCAGCTTAAGACCCCATATTTGTATTATCAATCAAGTGGATATCCTCAACAACATACAAAAAGAATTAGCTCAAAAGCTATCATGCTCTCTCTGTACTCTGATGATAAAGCTCATGGACTACCTAGGCCTGAATATATAGGCTACACAAGTCCACCGAGCTCCTATTTCCTTGTGCAGTTTTGATTAGGGTCCAGTGTCATAACATGTGTGAATTGGCCACATCATACCTATTGTAACCTCGGGTCCAACTACTCAATCCATAAGGAATAATATTCCTTTTGCATGCAAGGAATATTCACAAGGAATATCCTAGCAACTGCTAGTACACTGTCCCTCCATCTGATCTCAACTGGGTCTCTGTCTGAACTGACATACATGAGTTATCCATGAGTGAATCTTCAATTCTCTGAAAATACCAATTGTTACATGCATGCAAGCATTAACAAAATGAATATCATTAATTTAACAACTTGTTAAATTAATCTAACTGGACTTGACTCAGTTAACCGAGCCAACTAATTACGACTCATCCTCATCCTTTAACTGATGGTTAAATTCCTCAATCAAACTAGAAATTGTTGCATGTCCTCACATAGACTTCAAGTTCATAATTCCTTAAATAATTAACTCAAATTGAATTAATTAATTAATTTACAAACTGTTGTTAATATCAAATTAAAATTTTACTTCCTATTTCTAGTCCAGGGACTGACTAAAATAAGAATCCACACTGAACTACTAAAAATAGAACTTCTATTTTTACCACTTCCATTTTTCATTCCCTCTTGCCCAATCCAGCATTGGTATCCAAACTGCTATTTTTAGCAGTGCTATTTTTAACACTTCTATTTTTAGCAATTTCTTGTTGCCATTTACAACAGGTTCCTGTTAATCGTCCCCTGAGTCCCCATACTGACTCTTCTTCTAGTTCATCTCATTCCCCATCCAATTCTGAGCCTCCTTGATCGCATATTGTCTTTATGTGAAGATCCACTGTAGGTGCAGGATACCAACCTGGTGTTGGCTCTAGTTCTACCCCGATAGTCACATATAGCAGAAGCATTATAGGAACTGTTCCGGTAACTCAAATGCTACCTTTCATGGCTATGTTAAGCCTCTCAAATTTTAGCCAGTTGACTAATGAACATATACACCACAATGCTGGTTGGCCAGTTATACCAACTAATCTTCCCTCCGACGTTCTTAATTTTGACAGGACCCCACGAATCACATCTACTCCTTCGATATGTGGTGCTCATCCAATGCCATCACTGATGATTCTATTCATATTCAGTTGTTCCAACACACTCTCATTAGAGATGTCGTGAAGTGATATGTTGACCAGCCCATCGCCTCTCATTCCACTTTCATGATGCTTGCTAAATCATTCCTTTCATACCTTCAGTTACCTCTCTGATACAACACTAATACAGAGCTCTTAAGTGCATTCTGTCAGTCCTCTACCACCCCTCTTTCTAATCATGTCCAGGAATGGCATAGAAGTATGAGCATGTGTCTTGCTCCACCCTTCAAAGACCGTCTCTACCTTGATTTGTTTCTTATGACTCTTTTAGTGCATATTTCCAAAGAGGTCGCATCTCACTTTCCTCAGATAGAGGAAGAAGCTCTCCAGACTACTCTAAGATATGACTTGATTTACGCTCAATCTAGTTATGTCTACACTGTTATACCAGCCCTCGCTTGTACTGGTGGTGCAAATGCACCAGGGGTATCACACGCCACTAATGATACCGTTGGAGCTATTTGACATCCTTCACTAGATACTCAACATAATTATGGCTATCAATAGGGGGGCATTAGTTCTTCCAATGCTTATGCCCCTCCTCCTAGCAAATTATATTCAGGACAAAGCATGATCCAGGTGGATGATGGTGGCCACCCACCTATCCCATTTGGACCCCCACAACTGTCTCTTTCAATTTTTCAGTTTCCGTAAATGTAGCACAATTTACTATTTTTAGCAGCTTTTTCGGGTCCTGAACTTCCGGTTTGAGGCCCTAAACGACGTTTTTTGGGAAATCTGGGGGCAACATGGGTCCATGGACTGATGTTGCCCTTACCAAAGTGGTAGTTCTCGGATAGATCTTTCTAACGAGATATCATACGCGTCAAACGGAGATCGTATGCCAAAGTTACGACCCCGGGAAATTGATGTACCAATTTACCCAAAACGGGGCCCACAATTTGGCGTTTCATCTTCTTAGGGTAGGTTTTGGAATGTGAAGGGTTTTCCATTGTTTCTCAACAATAAATAGGCCTTCGAGCCTCATTGTAACATAGTTTGGAACAGTTCAGAGGCATGTAGCCGCACATCTCTTCTCAGAGATAAGCTACCATCGTCCTAGCTGGTTTATTTCCAATTCTGGTTGTAAGCATATTTCGGTATTTTCCATTAATGAAATGAAGTGTTATTTCCGCTGCATCTCTTTATTTATGGTTATCGCATCTCTGTATTTATGGTTATCTCAGTAATCTATTGCGTTCCTGTTTAAATCCGGATCACTTCCAACATGTACTTTCAACAAATGAAATGAAATGATATTTTATGGTCCACGAGACTAAAAATAGTCTATGGGACCATTAGTTCCTAGCTTTTGGCCTTTTGCAATTCAATCATTTTCTTATTCAAATTGATGATGAGCTGGCCCAACCTTCCAACAATCCCCTCGCTGAAAATATAGTGCCAAGAAACCGATGTTAACATATTCCCATAACTTTCTCTGATGTCTTTGAATGCATCACATTCCAAAATGAAATGTTTTTCCGATTCCGCTGCCCTAGATGTGCAAAATATACACACTTGTTTTTCCCAAGCTTCTTTAGGCCTTTTCTATTGTCATGTTTCACACCGAAGTCAATGCGAGTTGGTTCTTAATTGAGGAATAAGAACCTTTTCCATCCACATAATTCTAGCTCCAACAAACTCTTTTTGTTGTAGATCACATGTAGGGTTGAATTCCTCAATGTAGTACTTCTTCTTTCTACCCAACTCTTTTTCCCATGCCCATTTACAAAACTTCTCCATAACAAAAATCTTTAGCTCCTTGCTATTTGTGGGATAGGCATTGAGGTAGATATTCTATTTTTGCAACCATGTGTAGTTTTATTTCACCCATGTTTTCTTTATTTCACTCATGTCTTCATTGAAGATTACTGATGCAGGAGCATTAGCTCAAAACTATCATTGTATTGTAGTAGACATAGGGGGTCTTGTGTTTTCAAGGAAGTTGGATTCCTATGGATGTAATTATTAATATTTTGAGTGGTTAATTAGCTAAGTGTGAGGATATTTGTAAATGGTCTCGAATGAAGGAGAACATGAGTGATTAATGATGTTGAGAGAGTTAGAAATCAATTGAAAGTCTTGGACTAGAAAGTGGTTTCATGATTCGAGGAGCTAGAGAGGACTCTTAGGGATAAGTAGGAGTTAAAAGTGGACTTAGAGAATACTGAGGTGTTAGTTCAGTAGATTAAGGATCTGAACTAGAATTAGTTCAACAAAACCTTTTTGTATAAAGGTAAGCCTAAAAGGCGAGTACGAGTTAGACAGTGAGTACTTAGAGAAGTAGCAAGAGAGTAGCTAGCAAGTCAAAGAGCTGGATTGTAAGCCTACGAGTAGGATAAGAAAGGCCACTGACCAGAAAATCAGGCCAAAGAAAGACTATTGTGTAAATACTTGTTTATTAATACAAACAACTCGATTCAGAGTTTGTACAATGTGTACTGTGTAATTGAATTATAATCTGTCTTTGGCTAGAGTGTTTCTACGTAACTTATGTTGCAGGTGCAGAATAGAGACGAAATAAAGAGAAGCATAACAGAACAACTTCCAGCTGTGGTTAGGTAGAAGTTGTTGAGGAAGCTCCACAGTTGCAATTATGGGTAGAGTTGTCTTAGATATAACAATTCCAGCAAAAAGAGTGTTGCGTAGAATTGTTAGTGAGTGAATGGTTCGAGGAGAGAACCATGGAGTGTTTGTTTGGTCTCTGTACACACATTGACAATACAGAAGAAATATTTTAGTGCTACAGTGAAGAAGGAGGAACATAAAGGTATGAATGGATTTAAATTAAGGATAGAAGTAGTGACGGAACAACGAAGGGCCAGAATATTGAAGAAGCGAAAGCATAAAAAACATTAAAGAGCATAAAAACCCAAGTGAAGAGAAGAGCGAAGAATGGAAGTGTTGATGCATAGTAGCTGTTGGATCTAGAAGACCAATGGATGAGATTTATTCATGATGAACGACCAGGATTAAGTCATAAGACAGCTAAGAAATGAAAGGCAAAGATTCAATCTAAGTATTGGTGGAAGGAGAAAGATGGGAATTGATCTGGACCATAGGATTTAAAGGTTTCATCATCCAACAGATATCAGGTCGTAAGTTGATCAAGTGTTAACGGCCAAATCAGACCCGAACCTTTATAGATTGAGGGTTTATAATTCCCATCGGGTCCAAAAAGGTGTTAAACTATTGAAAAGTGTGCAACAAGAAATGCTAAATTTAGAAAGTGCTAAAAATAGAACTGCTAAAAATAGCATGTCTAAAAATAGCAGTTTGGTTAATGAGCATTTTGGCCACCTTGGGTGAAAGGTGAAACTGCTAAAAATAGAAATTTCTAAAAATAGCATTTTTGGGTCCCTTCCTATTTTTAGCAGTCCCTGGTCTATCTATAGGAAGTAAAATTCGAATTTGGTCTTACTAGTAGTTTGGAATATTAATTAATTAATTCTCCATGAGTTAATTAGTTAAGGAAAAGAAAACTTGAAGTCTTTGTGAGAACATGCAATTATTTCTCCATTGATTGGGGAATGTATCCTTGATTTGCTTCACTGATTGAGGAATTAAGGATGAGTTCTATATTGAGAGGATCAGTTGACTTAGTTTAATTTAGTGAAGTTCAGTTAGATTAATTTAACAACTTGTTAAATTAATGAGATATAGTTTGTTGATGCTTGCATGCATGTGACAACTATTATTTTTAGATAACTGTGTATTCACTCATGGATCACTGATGCATGTTAGTTCTGTCAGAGACCTAGTTGAGATCAGAGAAAGAAGAATGTATTATCAGTTAGATGAATATTTTTCCTATAAAGGAAGCTCATCCATGATGAGGATTTATCTCCTTTAGGTTTGTGCAGTTATTTCAGAGGTCAGTGATCTGATAGTCACCCTATGAGTGACCTCAATTGAAGATTTATTAAACAAAAGGTATTACAGACTCATGTGCTGGTGTGTGTGTTCTGTGTTATTGAAACAACGAATCAATCAGATTGCCAATACATAGACATTTTAAATGGAAAGATAGCAGAGAAATACAGTCAGCAATACTAGACACAAACAATTTTTAATAAGGAGTTCACCCTATTCTCCAGGGCTACGTCTTTGATCCAGCTTCAGTGGTGGCCTGGTTTTTATTGTGTCTTACAGCAAAGAATTTACAATGCAGGGACTCAATATGGGTTCTCTTGACAGTAGATTTTGCTTGGCAAGGTGGTTTTTGGATTCCCCAAGCCACTCAGAGTTCATAGACTGTTGTTCTTCCTACCAACTCTGTGACCTTTGGTCTACAGTGGAAAGAGCCAACTGTGATGCTCAATCCAGACATATTCCTCTATGGGAAGGCTTGAATCTTCAAGCTCTCTGGTGTTTGATGCTGCTTGTGGTCAGCTCGGCGCTCTATCTCCTCTTCTTGGCTTTACTGCTCTCTGTGTTCAGTACTCCTGTCAGGGTTCACTGTTCACTCTCTCTGGTCGCTCGGAATTTTTCTCCAAATCCTCCTTCTTCTTTTTCAACTGTTTCTGTTCATGGTTTTAACCAGTCAATCCTATGCCTGTTCGGTTCCTCTACTGCTTGCACCGATTCTCCTCCTGTAGCTGTGCATGGAGTTCCCTATTCGGTGTCAGCATGAATGCTTATGGAGTGTCACGTGTCTCCATCTAACTGGTGCCAGCATGCTTCATTGGCTCGTTGGTCAACGGATTCCAATTCCCTTTTGAATCATGGCTTATTTCCCTGTCGATTCTACTTCTTTCCATCAGGCACAATCTCAGCCGTCCGATCTGGGCTCCTCCAGATCCAATGTCATACGCATGTCAAGTGCAGTTGACTTGCTCGACCGTTAATGCGTGATCACAACAGTTTTTCTCTCACCTCCGCTACCACGCGTCGATCACTGATTCTGATCGCTTCGCTTTCTCCAAAACCTCTTACCGTTCAAGGGCGTCCCGATCAAACCATCGGTTTCCAGGCCATGGGTCCCATCGTCGTACATTGGCACCTTTTACCTTTTTCCACCCGTGGTCCTCTGGCTCCCAACGTGACCGAGTGATTAAGGCTCCCCCATTTCGGCCCTGTTTGCCTAGCGATGCGCGATTAACGCTTAAGCACTAATCGCCTCCTTTTCCCGATCTGGGGCTCCCAAGGGCTATTTTGGCCTCCTACGCAGTCTCCATGGGCCTCGGTTAGCGCGCTTTGACCAAGGTCCTCTTCGTTTCGCGCCGGCTACCATGGCCACTGGTTCAGGGGGTTTTTTATGTTATTTTAGATTTCATTAAGGATTTGTTCCGTCCCGATACAGTCAAGGTTCTTTGTCAATCGTTTATGGATCAAATTTGGATCACAACCTTCCTATTGAAAAAGCTTTTGGACCACCAAAAGTTGGTTTTCTTCAAGCATCGACTAAGTGAGGGAACTGTTGTCTCAGTTGTCCAATCTCAATCCACTTCGCACTGCTCGGCTTCAAACCTTTAAGCCCAATCCTGAGGTATTCCATCTGTCCACTGCGCGTCGTCCTCACCTTCTTGTCCAACACGGTGTCTTCCTGTAACTCATTAAGATATTCAGGTAGCAGGTCATCAACAGAAGGTAATTGACTCTGCTCTTCAGGGTCCTCAATCATTGAAGGCTCAAACAACCTCAAGCAGTTTGTGTTCATGACTGAGTAGATGTGCATGTAAGCCGGTAGATCAACGTGCATTCTGTCCTTGCTGATATATAGCTAGACTTGGTCTCCAACTTGAAAACTATGCTCCATCCGATGCTTATCATGCCTAGCCTTGTACTTGGCTTGGCTCCTTTCCAGTTGTTCCTTTACTGTCTGGTGGATCTCCTGGATTTGTTTAATGAACCTAGTTTCCTTCTCCACATCACTGTGTTTATCAACCATGGTGTTAGAGTCGGTCTTGTCAGTCCTCCATCAGAGATCAAAACTCTTTCTGCATTTCATTTTTAGGAGTCCCGCTCCATTCACCCAGCTTCATTCTCCTAGGGGCATGCCATAATCTGACGGAAAAGGTCATGCTAGTAATTTCCACTCATGTCTGGCTCCTGCTGGCTTAGGTCTTTTGTCAATGATCACCAAAGTCCATGACAGTCAAGGTCTGGTCCTTTAATGGACAAAGTCATTTTCGATATTTAGGTCTAGGGATTAATCAATTTGGTCTTCAACCATGGCCAATAAAGCCATGCAGGCCAGAATGAGGCCCTTACAAAGTTATGATTCAGAGAGTTTCATCGTCATATGGATAGACTTCGACTGTTCTTCAAAACTCTGTTTTGAAGAAAAGTCAAACAGTGTCATTTGTGATGAAATTTGCAAAAAATTCATCAGTTGATTTCTTCAGGTTCAATCATGGTTTCCGTGGCCAAATGCCCTGTCATGCAATCCCTGCAAAGAGTGTCGAAAATTTCATCATTTGAGCTAAAATTTCAAAGGGAAAAGTGAAATTCAGTGTTGCTTTAAGTCAGTGAAAAAAGCCAAAATGAAACATTAGCAAAGTGGGTTTTTGGAGAAGAAAAAATTAAACCCATGACTTCAAAGTCTTTAAATAGAGGTTTCCACAAGCAAACAAGGTCATTATGCAAATCAAGGTCATAGAGAAATGTTGCAAAGTGATTAGGAGAGCAAAGTGCATGTTTAAGAGTGAGTGGGAGTCATTTTCCAGAGCGCGACGCACACACAGAGCGCGGCGCACACAGAGCCACCCCACAGTGAAAAATATCTACGGGCGCGGCACACTAGGTTGGGCGTGCGGCACACACCCACAAAGGCCCGAAATTGTGCCAAATTGCCTCAAGTTGCTTGTGAAACCCCTCAAATCAACAGGTAGGCTCTATATCATGGCTTGCTCATCAAATTTTGTGAATGATATGGTGGTTGTTGGGCCTTGGTTTTGGTCTTATTTTGCTCTAAGAAACTGACCTAAACATCTATTTATCATCCATTTTCACTCCATTCATTCCATTTTGATGTATATTTGATGTCCTTTCAGGTATTTAGCTTTAATTTGTCAATTTCTAAAGTTTTATAAAAGTTTGATTTTAAGTGCAAATTTGGCAATTTCAGAAATTTCCGTAATCACTCTATGGTTAATATGGATGCAGGCCACTTGAGAACGAATGGGATACATGAATGAGAAGCTTGGGAACTAGGACCAAGCCACCTATGCTTGGTTCCAACAAAACGAGCTTTATTAGGCCTATTTGGAGCTAGTTAATTATGACTAGTTATCCAGAAATCCCATCTAAATAGGACAGTTTTGGGATTCCATGATATTGGTCATATTTCTTGGGATGAGGGTAGTGAATTTGAATTGAATAGATGGATTAGAGTAGATAAGTTTGTTAGAGTGAATGTAGATCAGGTTGTTTCATGAGACTCCTTATTTAAGAGCCACAACTTTGATGGCTCATACATTGACTTATGATACTTTTATGTTGTGATACTTTTGGTTTGAAGAATTAATTGGAAGACTTGTGCTATTCTCATTTTGCTGCTCAATGCTATGAATGTGTAATTGATTTAAGCTTCTGATATCACCTCTCAAGTGTGCAAGGCAAGGGTGGAGGGCCCCCATTCCAAGCTAAGTACACCTCATTGTTAACTAGTTTTACTTTCTGCAATTTTTTTAACGTAGAACTGGTTTTTCATGGCTTTATTTCAGATTGCTTTATGATTCATGAATGGTATTTGATTGCTTTAGTTGTTAGCTGATTCATCACTTTATTGAATTGAAGAAACACAAGTTTTCAAGTTGAGCATCTCTTCTGCTGAAATGATGAGTTTCAACTAGTTTTCTTGATATGCATGCAAGTGGTTTTGTTATGGTTTTGAATATTGAGATGAATAACTTATGATGAAATACTTTATGTGTCTCTTAAGTTAAGAGCTTCTTTCATTAACTTATCCATCTCAAATTCTTGATTTTAATCTCTGATTCATTAAGTAATAGTTGAGGCAAAGGTGGACTTCTTGAGTCAAGAACCATCTTAATATTCTTCCTCTACTGTAAACAAACTGAACTAGAGTTATAGGATGTATTGCTTTTGAATAAATTATCTTTTAAAGTTTGATTATATCTGATCTTCATACATAGTGAACTTGCCTCAAAGTATAAACAACCCGGATTGATAATAAATAATTGTGTTAGTTTAGGTACATAAATTAGCCCAACATTTTGGCGCCGTTGTCGGGGAGGCAAATATCAACATAGTCAATAGAAAGATAAAATTCAAAACAAACAAAAACATTAGTTACATTTCTTTTCTTTAATTATGTGTCTTTATGCCTAGATTTAGAGATCCTCAAGGTAGATTTATTAAAAACCCCCCACACATAGAGATAGGATCATCACACACACCAGTTACTGGTAATCCAATCATTGAGGAATTGGTAGAAAAACAAAGACTTGGCCAAAGATTAACTTTGATTGAAAGGAAAACTTTGCTAGCATGGGAAGCAAAACAAAAACAACCATCAACTTCAGGTAAACAGAAAGAAACTATTAAAGGAAAACCATCTGTTTTTCCATCTATAAGTCAACCTGATTTTGAACAACCTAAATTTTTTCCCAAATTTGAAACAACTGAGCCAATGGCGGAAGAAGGACATGGATCAACTATCCTCACTCCTGAACAACGAATTGAGTATGAAATACAACAAAGAGAATGGAGGAGGAAAAGAGAGGAGGAGGCAAAACAAGAACATGATAGGAAGATGGAGAATGATCAGAAAATGCAAGAAGATGGTGATCATGAGGCTACTTTTGGTTTTCCAATAGTAGACACAAGTGATATATTAGGAGAAGAAGTGAAAATGAAGAATATTCCACCTTCTGTATTGCCAAATTTTTATGGAATGTCTACAGAGGATCCCGATGCTTTTATGTTTGAATTTGATATTTTATGTAGAACATATGGGTATACTGATGACGTCCATAAACTTCGTCTTTTTCCTGCAACACTAAAAGAGCAGCTTTAAAATGGTTCATGGGTTTAGGAGGACAAACAATAAATTCTTGGGATAACATGAGAAAAGTTTTCCTTAAAAAATATCAAGCTTATTGTCGATCTAGAGATTCTAAGGAAGATGTTTTTCGAATGACACAACAAGAAGATGAAAGTTTAGAGGAATATTTGGAAAGGTTTGCATATAATTTGCAAAAATCTAAACAACAGTCTTTAAACCAATATACCATTCAAATAATCTTTCTCAAAGGTGTAAGGGATGAATACCTTGACATTCTGAATGTAATGGGTAAAGGAGACATTTCAAATTTACCATTTGAAGAAATTGTGGAATTATGTCAAAAGTATTCTAGAGGAAGATCAAAAACTGGGAAAAGAGAAGTAAGCTCAAAGCCAGCAAAATCAGCTGCAGGAGGGATCATGAGAGCTGAGATAGGAAGTTTATTGGAAAAATTTAAAATAGACCTCTTAAGTACATTAGGAACACAAGTGGATGTTCTTAAGGCAAACAAGAAGAAAGAAGAACAAGAACAAGCCTTAGCAATATTTTGTTCCAAGTGTAGGAAGAAACATCCATTAAGAGAGTGTCCTTTGGATAATATCCAGGTATGTGGTCTTTGTACAGAAAATCATTCCACAGAAAATTGTCAAAAACTGAAAGAATTGCAAATGAATTCAGTGGAAGAAGTGCCAGGAATAGAAGGATTTTATTATGTAGCACCTCGGAGACCATGGCAACCTAGGTTGCCTCAACAAACTCCACAACAATTCCCTCAACAAAGTTACCTCTATCCACCTCAAAATATTTGGACTCCTCCAATGCCATGGCAAGCTTGGCCTCCACAATAATATCCACAACAACCTGCACAAGGTTGGAGAGGATATGGTTATGGGAATCAACCACCTCAGCAATATCAACAATACCAACAGCCATTTTCATACCCACCATATCCTCCATCCATGCCATTTCCGCAACAAAATTCTGCATACCCGCCATCCATTCCATTTCCACAGCAGAATCCACCACCATTGTTGACACAGCCACAACAGTTACAGTTACCATCAAATCAACCCAGACCAACACAATTGCCAGCCCAACCTGTGGCCAATCCGAATAACAAAGTGGACAAATCTGCATACACTGTAGAGGAAGCAACATATTTTCCAACATATTCTATTCTTCCTCTGAATGATGTCCATTTAAGGTCTGGTAAAGGGCTTAAAAAGGATTCTCCGCCAATTGTAGAAGAACCAACTGAACAAGGAGAATCATCTGAAACATCACAAACTGAAATACAAATTCAGAAAGGGAAATCAATTACAACTCAAACACCGCCTTACCCTGAAAGGTTAATGTAACAATCAAAAGAAATAACCTTTCCTGAATTTGATATTTTAGATGAATTAAAGAATGCTTATGTAAAAATTCCTTTGTTAAAAGCAATTAAAGAAATACCAATATATGCTAAAACAATAAAGGAATTATGCATCAAGAAATCAGGGAAAAAGAGAAAGGATCCCTCTACAATCCAAGTCATTGGTAAGCTAGCAAGCCTTATGTCTACACAAACTACTGTAGAAAAATATCTTGATCCTGGTATCCCTATGGTTACTATATCAATCAACAATTCTCAGTACCAAATACATTAATAGACTTGGGAGTAGCTATCAATGTAATGACAATAGAGACAATGAAAACTTTGCAATTAAACGACATTAGAA
Organism: Pinus taeda; assembly: GCA_000404065.3. Taxonomy (NCBI): domain Eukaryota; kingdom Viridiplantae; phylum Streptophyta; class Pinopsida; order Pinales; family Pinaceae; genus Pinus; species Pinus taeda. Next base: position 18,119 of record APFE031328292.1, on the reverse strand, counting down.
CAACTTCTACAGTATTAGAACTAGCAGACAGATCTAAAGTTGTTCCGGAAGGAATATTAGAAGATATCATAGTCTCTTTGGATTCATGGGAATATCCTGTTGACTTCCTTATCCTGTAACCAAAAACAAATCTGGGAGGACATCCTCTAATTTTAGGCAGACCATGGTTATCTACCACTGATGCCTTCATAAGATGCAGATCAGGAAGTATGATTATCTCACATGGAGATGAGAAGAAACATATCGCTCTTTATTCACCTGCACAATCAACTTCTTTAGAATCAGTACTTGAAACTCAAGAAAGACAACAAACTAAATCAGTCTTGAGTATAAATCAATTCTATGATTTTAGAGAAGAAGAAGAGAATGAAGACTTAATGGATCTTTTCATTTCAGAACCAAATATTTCAGAGCAGCTTAGAGAAGAACAGTATGAAGCTGCAAATAACCTTTTGAATCAGTGTTTCCAGGAAACTTTTACTATTCAAACCTTGCGAAATTCTTTTATAAATATCTTTCTTGTAAACACAATTTCCAATCCAACGATAAAAACAATTGAGGTATATCCTGGGAAACATTTAAATATTGGAAACCAGTTGCAATCAAAACAAGAACAAGAGGTAATTGCATTACTACGGAAATACTCAAAAGAATTTGCCTGGGATTATACTGATATGCAAGGAATCCATCCTAGCACATGTATCCACCACATCTATACTGATGATAAACTTAAACCTGTCAGACAACCTCAAAGACGAATGAATCCTATGATGAAAGAAATAGTGAAAGAGGAACTGCAAAAATTGTTAAATGTTGGATTCTCTATCCTATTTCAGATAGTCAATGGGTTTCTCCACTAGTTATTGTACCAAAGAAAAATGGAAAGTGGAGGGTATGTGTAGACTATCGGGAGTTAAACAAAGCTACATTAGAAGATCATTTTCCTCTACCATTCATTGACCAGGTGTTAGACTCTTTGGCTCGAAAGAAATACTTCTCTTTCTTGGATGGGTTTAGCGGGTACAATCAGATTAGAATAGCAATAGAAGACCAAGACAAGACTAAATTTACTTGCCCATGGGGAACCTATGCATATAAAGTTTTTCCATTTGGTTTATGCAATGCACCTGCAACTTTTCAAAGAGCAGTGCTTGCGATATTTGCTGATGTAGTCCATGAATGTGTAGAGGTTTATATGGATGACTTCACAGTTTATGGAAATACATATGATGATTGCCTCAACAACCTTGAAAAAGTCTTGAAAAGATGTATAGAAACAAATCTTTCATTAAGTAACGAAAAATGCTATATGATGTTGAAAGAGGGTATAGTTCTGGGCCACTATATTTCCGCTTCAGGAATTAAGGTGGATCCAGCGAAAATCCAAGTCCTAGTTAACCTGATGCCACCTACAACACAAAAGGAGGTAAGAAGTTTCTTGGGTTATGCGGGCTATTACAGACGATTCATTGAAAACTTTAGTAAAATAGCTCAACCTCTGTTTAAACTATTAGCACGAGATGTTGAATTTCAATGGACAAATAGCTGTCAAAATGCTTTTCAAATTTTAAAAGACAAACTGTCAGTGGAACCCATACTTCGTGGGCCAAACTGGTCTTTTCCATTTCATATTTCCACTGACGCATATGATACTGCGATAGGTGCCTCTCTTGGACAGAAAGAAAACTTGTTCAATTATGCAATATACTTTATCAGTAAAAATCTAACACCTGCAAAATTGAACTACACAGTCACAGAAAAAGAAATGTTAGCTGTCATACATGCGGTAAATAAATTCAGGCATTATATAACAAGATATCAAGTTTTCATTCATACAGATCATTCAACAATAAAATACTTGATGAATAAACCCATCACCAATGGACGAATTACAAGATGGCTCCTGTTATTGCAAGAATTTAATATCAGAATACAAGACCGCCCAGGCAAATAAAATCAAGTGGCTGACTTTCTGTCCCGCATACAATCACCTGACGACCCAAATCCAGTTATAGACAACTTTCCAGATGAACATCTATTTGCCATAACAGTAAAAACACCTTGGTTTGCAGATATTGCAAATTACTTGTCATCTGGAAAAAATCCAACTCAATTCACTAGCAAGCAAAGAAAGAAAATTGTTAGAGAAATTTCTAGATATAGCTGGGTGAATGGTGATTTATTTTATACTGGTTCAGACCTAATGATTAGAAAATGTGTGCATGAAGATGAAATATTAGACATTCTCAAAGCATGTCATGATGAACCATGTTGTGGTCATTTTGCAGACAAACGAACAACATATAAGGTGTTGCAACTGGGCTATTACTTGCCATCTGTCTTCAGAGGTTCTAAGGCATATGTCAAGCAATGTGACAGTTGCCAAAGAACAGGGAGACCAATCTTATCAGATGAGATGCCACTCAAGCCACAAGTCCTCATTGAGCCATTTGAGCAGTGGGCACTTGACTTTGTTGGACCCATTAATCCACCATCAAATGGAAAAAGGTATATTCTAGTATGCACGGACTATGTCACCAAATGGGCGGAAGCCAAAGCAGTGAGCAGAGCGACAAAAGATACTGTGGTCACCTTCCCCTTTCAAGAAATTTTTGTGAGATATGGTGTACCTAGACAAATTATAACAGATCAAGGAACACAATTTACATCAAAGCTAGTACGAGATCTGACGGAAAAATACAAGATTAAACATAGGAAGTCTACACCATATCATCCTCAAGCAAATGGTTAGGTAGAATCCACAAATAAAGTGCTAGAAAATATCATGACTAAGACAGTACAACTGAACAGAAAAGATTGGTCTGAAAAATTAAAGGATGCATTATGGGCCTACAGAATCACATGGAAGAACACAACTGGTTTTAGTCCATACCAGTTGGTCTATGGGAAAGAAGCCTTATTGCCTATCGAATTTCAGATACAAACATATAGACTAGCAGCTGAATTGGGAATTGACTTGACTGAAGCACAACAACAAAGGATCATGGAATTGAATCAATTGGATGAGCATCGTCAACAAGCTATAGAACATACTACATTGGTGCAACAACAAAGAATGAAGTGGCACGACACATACATCAAGACAAAGAAATTTCACAAGGGCGATTGGGCCTTACTTTTTGACTCCAAATTCAAAGACTTCAAAGCAAATTTTACGACACACTGGCTTGGCCCGTATGAAATTGAAGAACTCTTTGACAATGGAGCAGTAAAGATCAAGACAATTGACCAGGACCCCACCTTATTGATCGTAAATGGACATAGGCTGAAAGTTTACAATAGGCCTATCAGTAAAGAAGCATTCATGAAACAACTGGTAGAAGAAAGAGGACTGGAAAATTTGGCTCAACCATCTTCCAGTTTGAAAAATGAATAAAAATACAAAAAAATTCAAAAAAGAAAAAAAAAGAAAAAAAGAAAAAAAGAGAGAAAAATGTATATAAAAAAAAGAAAAAAACAACAAAAAGAAAAAAACATAAAAAAATAATTTGTTTGCTGGTGAAAACCAGGCAACTGGCACCATGCAAGCACGAATTCATAGGGGAAAACTAGGGTAACCTGGACTCTATGAATTCTATATTCTTGTTCTACTGACTCACACAATTTCAATGCAGGGACACTCCACAATTGACTTGAGGACAAGTCAAACCTTCAGCAAGGGAGAGTATTAGGCTTTTAGTTGAAGAAGATGAGGTATTGTATTGTCCACATAGGGACCTGAAGCAAGAACTTGTTGCAGCAGAACCTGAGGAAACCTGTCAAGGGTAACACAATATTTCATAAGCATTGTAGAGGGACCTGAGCTGAGACATTACTACAGAGGGACCTGAAGAATTCAAGAAGTGGAGCATGGCGAACAAGGCGCAACAATAAAAGTCTACTTTTCATCCATCTACAACATTTTGATTCCATCCCACCTGTACAGACATCATCTAAGGGAGTATATTCATAGTCATTTTGTGCTTGAAATTCATTTTTTTTTAGAAACTTTTAGTCTTTGATCTAATTGAAGTTAGTACCTCAGGATATTCATTAACATTCATATCATATACATTCCTTATACATATCCCATATTCCCTATATATATTCCATTTCATTAACCCTACGTATTTTTCTTTAGAAGTAAAGAGACCAAACTAGGACAACTCTTTTCACCTGCACATAAACTCAAAGCATTAGTGGAGGAAATAGTTTTAAACATGACCCAAATGGTCATTTTAAAATTATAAAGCTATGGTATGCAAGTTAAAATCAATCCTATGCGCTATATGGAAACCAAAAACAAGATATTTTTTATACAACATATACCATAGTTTAAAAACATGCACACGCTAAACATTACGGTATGAAAATTTAACGCGCCAAAGTGGTGATATAACGCACAAAGGTTATAAGGAGTGGTATATATAACAAAGGCGCATAGGATATAAGATATGAAAATGCGCATATAACATAAGGAGCAAGTATATAATTTCAGGGCGCATAACATATGAAATGAGACAAGGCAACAAAGGTATACAAATGTGTGAACAAACAAAACACTTGCAACACACCATATGCTAATATGAGTATTGTGGCGGCCAGGGAATGAATAGTATTTATCATTGCAATGTAGGCGCATGATGGTAGCCATAATCAACAGATGTTGTAGTAATGAATAAAATGTTAAACCATACACACCACATGCCAGCACACAGGTACGGTTTGACACGGTGTCATGGCAACCTATGGCCATTGGAGAATGTAACGGTGGAAAAGTCATGCGTATGCAACAATAATTCGGCCATCCTCATGACACAGTCGAGCGACTGGTCAAAGAGGACGGCCATGTAAACTACGCATGAAAATACCAATGAATGAGAGGCATGGTACAACCATGAAACGGTCATAAACCGACCTCCCCTGCGTTGTTTAAACCACAATCTTCATTTCCATAAGCTCAGAGAGATAATGTTGAAGCCGCAGCACAGTAAAAGGGAAGTGGAATGAGTTGAAGCGATTTTAAAGAAAGAATCCGAGTTTTATGCGTAGAGAAAGCTAATTTCTGAAGTTAGCAAGGTAAGAATGGAGCTTATTTCGCTCGGCGACTGTGATATGTTATGAATGATTGACATCAAACTAACGGATTTTCTACATTGCCATCAGTTTTATTAGCCGAAGAAAGAGGGATTTGAAGCGCTCGGTTGCATTCCACGCGCTCATTTAACAGACAGGTAACACTGTAAACCCGCGATAACTCCAAGTTGACAGCACTTATGGATAGATTAATAGATTTTTATGCATCGATTATGGTATAGCAACAGTGGTTAACATGCAGCATTTAATGTTTAAAATATTGCATGCATCACACGTTGAAAGGATTTGAATTAAATGAGGAATATGATCCATGAAACGTGGGGAGTTAGTTTGAAACAGGGGAGGCATGGAGCGCCGTAGGTTGTTTATAAGTGCGCTGATTGTTAACTAATGTTTCACTTAAATGCTGCTGCTGACTGTTTAACATACCCTTTTTGCTGCGCGCTATCAGTTGAGAGCCTATGCATGTCAATATGAATATATACTTGTGGGTTGACCGGAACAGAGGAACGCATACCAAGTTGTCATATACATTATTGGCTGGAGTTGGATTGTTGAGTCATGCTGTGTTTTCATAGGCCTAAATATGTATATAATGTCAATGCTGAGGACGCGAGTTTTGTGAATATTGGGCTGAAGCCGAGAGTGTTTTTCAATTATGTGTTTTTATGATGAGCCATGCACGCATATTCTCTCAATTAAATGCTATATTCGATTGCCTTGATTTTGCTTGGGATGAGTAATTTTGTTGAGCAGTTCTGTTTGATAATGAGGCCACAAGCTATCTTCTCAGGATTTTATGATGCAGTAGGAGCCTTAAGCCGAGAACATTTTAAAGAATTTTGGTTTGATGAACAGGCCGAGAGCCAAATTCTTTTGCTTTTGTTTTAAATACACAGTAAATCATGTTTTTTTTGCAATGAGTAAACATGGTTATTGCTGCATGTGTATTTAATTTTGAAAACACAGAGATCAGTGTATTAACAGAAGAGATATACAGGTGTTGTTTGCATTAAACAGGGGACTCAAACAGTGTTTTTGCAAAGGAATATAACAGAGGCTAAAAAGGGCAGAGTTGAGTTGAGTTTGAGGCGGAAGGTAAGCATCTTTGCTTCCTGAATTTCATTTTAAAGAGACAACAGTCATAAATTTTTATTGTTAAAATGAAGTTAGTAACAGCAGAGGCCTACATTGATTGGTTTACAGAAACAATGGCAAATAGAGTAGAGCCAAAATTTCAGATAGAAAGATGGGGAAAAGAGACTGTAGAAAAACTGTATCAGGCAGGGATGATAGGCTTCTTACAGAAATTTAATGGCCATTCTGATGAGATAACCAAATACTTTATAAATAATTTCAGTCAAGACCAGACTCGAGTAGGAGAAATCATTGTCCCGGTAACACAAGAATACTTTTCCAAAGCCTTAGACTTGCCAATGATAGGGGAGAAGTATCACAAAGGCCTACACTTCAAGGAGAAAGCGTGGACTTTCTTCCTAGAGAAAAACTGTAAGGGAACATTTGATAGGACAAAAGGGATACCCAGGGAGTGGTTTAATTAACCATGGGGAGAACTAGTCTTGGTCATTCAAAAATTCTTGACTTGTGATCGTGGATATATCATCGCTCATTTATATCATGTCAGACTTCTACAACACATCAGAGGGGAAGATAGGATTAATTTACCATATTTCCTATATAGGAGTCTTGTAAGAATGATTGAAATAGTAAAATAGGAACACGGGCCTAAAGCAGCACAAATATACCATCAAGGATTAATCAAAATCCTAGTGGAATACCAGGTGAGGTCACAGGGCATAGTGTGGAGAGAATTCATGATTAAGAATCATTTTACTGAACAGATTGTTGAGGCACAGGACAAGATAGAACAGGAAAATAGGAGCTTGATGACTTCCCCCTTATATCCAAGAACTAGAGCTAGAAATATGGCCATGCATGAAACTGAAGTCTCTGTCATGTCAATTCCTAGGAGGTTTAGGAACAAGAGTCCTATTGACTTAGACAAAGAAGTAGGGGCATATTCTCCCAGAAAACAAGAAGTACATGATATTGCACAAGAAGTCCTTGAACGAGATTCCACATATGATGATGATGCGACAGCAACATCATTAATGAAAACAACCCAATACTTTGAAAAGGAAATGAATTTGGCCAAAATCCAAGATTTAATTGATCAATTGGAAATTAGCAAACTTGGAAAAGCAATTAACAGAGGAAAATAAAGCACATAAGAAGGATAATTCTAAGCTGATCAAAACAAATGAAAAGTTAAAGGAAGAAGTAGGCAGATTGAAACGGAGAAATGAATTACTTTCTAAGCAAGCATTCAAATGGCTAAAAGACAAAAACATGTGGCAGGCCAAATATGAGAAACAAGAAGTTAAAGTAGCTTTGTTCAAGGAAAGGCATGAATCAGGATTTGATTGTTTGGGCAGGGAAACAGCTACAGGTACAAAATCTACTACAAAATGCAGAGGATCCAAGAGGAGCAAGCAAGCATGGGGACGTGCTTGATGATAAGCAAGGGAGAAATGTTGGGCCTTAGTTTTGGTCTTATTTTGCTCTAAGAAACTTACCTAACCATCTATTTATCATCCATTTTCACTCCATTCATTCCATTTTGATGTATATTTGATGTCCTTTCAGGTATTTAGCTTTAATTTGTCAATTTCTAAAGTTTGTATAAAAGTTTGATTTTAAGTGCAAATTTGGCAATTTCAGAAATTCCTGTAATCACTCTATGGTTAATATGGATGCAGGCCACTTGAGAACGAATGGGATACATGAATGAGAAGCTTGGGAACTAGGACCAAGCCACCTATGCTTGGTTCCAACAAAACAAGCTTTATTAGGCCTATTTGGAGCTAGTCAATCATGACTAGTTATCCAGAAATCCCATCTAAATAGGGCAGTTTTGGGATTCCATGATATTGGTCATATTTCATGGGATGAGGGTAGTGAATTCGACTTGGATATATGGATTAGAGTAGATGAGTTTTTTAGATTGAATGTAGATCAGTTTGTTTCATGAGACTCCTTATTTAAGAGCCACAACTTTGATGGATCATACATTGACTTATGATACTTTTATGCTGTGATACTTTTGGTTTGAAGAATTAATTTGAAGACTTGTGCTATTCTCATTTTGCTGCTCAATGCTATGGATGTGTAATTTATTTAAGCTTTTGATATCACTTCTCAAGTGTGCAAGGCAAGGGTGGAGGGCCCCCATTCTAAGCTAAGTACACTTCATTGTTAACTAGTTTTATTTTCTGCAATTTGTTTAGTGTAGAACTGTTTTTTCAAAGCTTTATTTCAGATTTCTTTATGATTCATGAATGGTATTTGATTGCTTTAGTTATTAGCTGATTCATCACTTTATTGAGTTGAAGAAACACAATTGTTCAAGTTGAGCATCTCTTCGGCTGAAATGATGAATTACAATTAGTTTCTTTGATATGCATGCAAGTGGTTTTTATTATGATTTTGAGTATTGAGATGAATAACTTATGATGAAATACTTTATGTGTCTCTTAAGTTAAGAGCTTCTTTCATTAACAATTTATCCATCTCAAATTCTTGATTTTAATCTCTGAATCATTAAGTAATAGTTGAGGCAAAGGTGGACTTCTTGAGTCAAGAACCATCTTAATATTCTTCCTCTACTGTAAACAAGTTGAATTAGAGTTATAGGATGTATTGATTTTGAATAAATTATCTTTTGAGGTTTGATTATATCTGATCTTCATACATAGTGAACTTGCCTCAAAGCATAAACAACCCGGATTGACAATAAATAATTGTGTTAGTTTAGGTACATAAATTAGCCCAACATTTTGGCGCCGTTGTCGGGGAGGAAAATATCGGTGTAGTCAATAGAAAGATAAAATTCAAAATAAACAAAAACATTTGTTACATTTCTTTTCTTTAATTATGTGTCTTTATGCCTATATTTAGAGATCCTCAAGGTAGATTTATTAAAAAACCCCCACACATAGAGATAGGATCATCACACACACCAGTTACTGGTAATCCAATAATTGAGGAATTGGTAGAAAAACAAAGAACTGGCCAAAGATTAACTTTGATTGAAAGGCAAACTTTGCTAGCTTGGGAAGCAAAACAAAAGCAACCATCAACTTCAGGAAAACAAAAAGAAACTATCAAAGGAAAACCATCTTTTTTTCCATCTATAAGTCAACCTGATTTTGAACAACCTGAATTTTTTCCCAAACTTGAAACAACTAAGCCAATGGCGGAAGAAGGACATGGATCTACTATCCTCACTCCTTAACAATGAATCTAGTATGAAAGACAACAAAGAGAATGGAGGAGGAAAAGAGAGGAGGAGGCAAAACAAGAACATGATAGGAAGATGGAGCATGATCAGAAAATACAAGAAGATGGTGATCATGAAGCTACCTTTGGTTTTCCAATAGTAGACATAAGTGAAATATTAGGAGAAGAAGTGAAAATGAAGAATATTCCACATTCTGTATTGCCAAATTTCTATGGAATGTCCACAGAAGATCCCGATGCTTTTATGTTTGAATTTGATATTTTATGTAGAACATATGGGTATATTGATGACGTCCATAAACTTCGTCTTTTTCCTACAACACTGAAAGCAGCAGCCTTAAAATGGTTCATGGGTTTAGGAGGACAAACAATAAATTCTTGGGATGACATGAGAAAAGTTTTCCTTAGAAAATATCAAGCTTATTGTAGATCTAGAGATTCTAAGGAAGATGTTTTTCGAATGACACAACAAGAAGATGAAAGATTAGAGGAATATTTGGAAAGGTTTGCATATAATTTGCAAAAATCTAAACAACGCTCTTTAAACCAAGATACCATTCGAACAATCTTTCTCAAAGGTGTAAGGGATGAATACATTGACATTCTGAATGTAATGGGTAGAGGAGACATTTCAAATTTACCATTTGAAGGAATTGTGGAATTATGTCAAAAGTATTCTAGAGGAAGATCAAAAACTGGGAAAAGAGAAGTAAGCTCAAAGGCAGCAAAATCAGCTGCAGGAGGGATCACGAGAGCTGAGATAGGAAGTTTATTGGAAAACTTTAAAACAGACCTCTTAAGTACATTAGGAACACAAGTGGATGTTCTTAAGGCAAACAAGAAGAAATAAGAACAAGAACAAGCCTTAGCAATCTTTTGTTCCAAGTGTAGGAAGAAACATCCATTAAGAGAGTGCCCTTTGGATAATATCCAGGTATGTGGTCTTTGTAGAGAAAATCATTCCACAGAAAATTGTCAAAAACTAAAAGAATTGCAAATGAATTCAATGGAAGAAGTGCTAGGAATAGAAGGATTTTATTATGTAGCACCTCGAAGACCATGGCAACCTAGGATGCCTCAACAAACTCCACAACAATTTCCTCAACAAAGTTACCTCTATCCACCTCAAAATATTTGGACTCCTCCAATACCATGGCAAGCTTGGCCTCCACAACAATATCCACAACAACCTGCACAAGGTTGGAGAGGATATGGTTATGGGAATCAACCACCTTAGCAATATCAACAATACCAGCAACAATACCAACAACCATTTTCATACCCACCATATCCTCCATCCATGCCATTTCGGCAACAAAATTCTGCATACTCGCCATCCATTCCATTTCCACAGCAAAATCCACCACCATTGTTGACACAACCACAACAATTATAGTTACCATCAAATCAACCCAGACCAACACAATTGCCAGCCCAACCGGTGGCTAATCCGAATAACAAAGTGGACAAATTTGCATACACTGTAGAGGAAGCAACATATTTTCCAACTTACTCTATTCTTCCTCTGAATAATGTCCATTTAAGGTCTGGCAAAGTACTTAAAAAGGATTCTCCGCCAATTGTAGAAGAACCAACTGAACAAGGAGAATCATCTGAAACAGCACAAACTGAAATACAAGTTCAAAAAGGGAAATCAATTACAACTCAAACACTGCCTTACCCTGAAAGGTTAGTGGAACAACCAAAAGAAATAACCCTTCCTGAATTTGATATTTTAGATGAGTTAAAGAACGCTTATGTAAAAATTCCTTTGTTAAAAGCAATTAAAGAAATACCAATATATGCTAAAACAATAAAGAAATTATGCATCAAGAAATCAGGGAAAAAGGGAAAGGATCCCTCTACAATCCAATTCATTGGTAAGCTAGCAAGCCTTATGTCTACACAAACTACTGTAGAAAAATATCTTGATCCTGGTATCCCTATGGTTACTATATCAATAAACAATTTCTCAGTACCAAATACATTAATAGACTTGGGAGCAGCTATCAATGTAATGACAATGGAGACAATGAAAACTTTGCAATTAAACAACATTAGAACAACTTCTACAATATTAGAACTAGCAGAGAGATCTAAAGTTGTTCCGGAAGGAATATTAGAAGATATCATAGTTTCTTTGGATTCATGGGAATATCCTGTTGACTTCCTTATCTTGCAACCAAAAACAAATCTGGGAGGACATCCTCTAATTTTAGGCAGACCATGGTTAGCTACCGCTGATGCCTTTATAGGATGCCGATCAGGAAGTATGATTATCTCGCATGGAGATGAGAAGAAACATATCACTCTTTATTCACCTGCACAATCAACTTATTTAGAATCAGTACTTGAAACTCAAGAAAAACAACAAACTAAATCAGTCTTGAGTATAAATCAATTCTATGATTTTAGAGAAGAGGAAGAGAATGAAGACTTAATGGATCTTTTCATTTTGGAACCAAGTATTTCAGAGCAGCTTAGAGAAGAGCAATATGAAGCTGCAAATAATCTTTTGAATCAGTGTTTCCAGGAAACTTGTACCATTCAAACATTGCAGAATTCTTTTATCAATATCTTTCCTATAAACACAATTTCCAATCCAACAATAAAAACAATTGAGGTATATCCTGGGAAACATTTAAATATTGGAAACCAGCTGCAATCAAAACAAGAACAAGAGGTAATTGCATTACTACAAAAATACTCAAAAGCATTTGCCTGGGATTATACTGATATGCAAGGAATCCATCCTAGTACATGTATCCACCACATCTATACTGATGATAAACTTAAACCTGTTAGACAACCTCAAAGACGAATGAATCCTATGATGAAAGAAATAGTGAAAGAGGAACTGCAAAAACTGTTAAATGTTGGATTCATCTATCCTATTTCAGATAGTTAATGGGTTTCTCCATTAGTTATTGTACCAAAGAAAAATGGAAAGTGGAGGGTATGTGTAGACTATCAGGAATTAAACAAAGCTACATTAAAAGATCATTTTCCTCTACCATTCGTTGACCAGGTGTTAGACTCTTTGGCCGGAAATAAATACTTCTCTTTCTTGGATGGGTTTAGCGGGTACAACCAGATTAGAATAGCAACAAAAGACCAAGACAAGACTACGTTTACTTGCCCATGGGGAACCTATGCATATAAAGTTTTTCCATTTGGTTTATGCAATGCACCTGCAACTTTTCAAAGAGCAGTGCTTGCGATATTTGCTGATCTAGTCCATGAATGTGTAGAGGTTTATATGGATGACTTCACAGTTTATGGAAATACATATGATGATTCCCTCAATAACCTTGAAAAATTCTTGAAAAGATGTATAGAAACAAATCTGTCATTAAGTAACGAAAAATGCTATATGATGTTGACAAAGGGTATAGTTCTGGGCCACCATATTTCCGCTTCAGGAATTAAGGTGGATCCGGCCAAAATCCAAGTCCTAGTTAACCTGATGCCACCTACAACACAAAAGGAGGTAGGGAGTTTCTTGGGCTATGCAGGCTATTATAGACGATTCATTGAAAACTTTAGTAAAATAGCTCAACCTCTGTTTAAACTATTAGCACGATATGTTGAATTTCAATGGACAAATAGTTGTCAGAATGCTTTTCAAATTTTAAAAGACAAACTGTCAGTGGCACCCATACTTCGTGGGCCAAACTGGTCTTTGCCATTTCATATTTCCACTGGCGCATCTGATACTGCGATAGGTGCCTCTCTTGGACAGAAAGAAAACTTGTTCAATTATGCAATATACTTTATAAGTAAGAATCTAACACCTGCAGAATTTAACTACACAGTCACGGAAAAAGAAATGTTAGCTGTCATACATGCAGTAAATAAATTCAGGCATTATATAACAACATATCAAGTTTTCATTCACACAGATCATTCAACAATCAAATACTTGATGAATAAACCCATCACCAATGGATGAATAACAAGATGGCTCCTGTTATTGCAAAAATTTAATATCACAATACAAGACCGACCAGGCAAAGAAAATCAAGTAGCTAACTTTTTATCCCGTATACAATCACATGACGATGACCCAAATCCAGTTATAGACAACTTTCCAAATGAACATTTGTTTGCCATAACAGTAAAAACACGTTGGTTTGCAGATATTGCAAATTACTTGTCATCTGGAAAATTTCCAACTCAATTCACTAGCAAGCAAAGAAAGAAAATTGTTAGAGAAAGTTCTAGATATAGCTGGGTGAATGGTGATTTATTTTATATTGGTTCAGATCTAATGATTAGAAAATGTGTGCGTGAAGATGAAATATTAGACATTCTCAGAGCATGTCATGATGAACCATGTGGTGGTCATTTTGCAGACAAACGAACAACATATAAGGTGCTGCAACTGGGCTATTACTGGCCATGTGTCTTCAGAGATTCTAAGGCATATGTCAAGCAATGTGACAGTTGCCAAAGAACAGGGAGACCAATCTTATCAGATGAGATGCCGCTCAAGCCACAAGTCCTCATCAAGCCATTTGAGCAGTGGGCACTTGACTTTGTTGGACCCATTAATCCACCATCAAATGGAAAAAGGTACATTCTAGTATGCACAGACTATGTTACCAAATGGGCGGAAGCCAAAGCAGTGAGCAGAGCGACAGAAGACACTGTGGTCACCTTCCTCTTTGAAGAAATTTTTGTGAGATATGGACTACCTAGACAAATTATAACAAATCAAGGAAAACAATTTACATCAAAGCTAGTACGAGATATGACAGAAAAATACAAGATTAAACACAGGAAGTCTACACCATATCATCCTCAAGCAAATGGTCAGGTAGAATCCACAAATAAAGTGCTAGAAAATATCATGACTAAGACAGTATAGCAGAACATAAAAGATTGGTCTGAAAAGTTAAAGGATGCATTCTGGGCCTACAGAATCACATGGAAGAACACAATTGGTTTTAGTCCATACCAGTTGGTCTATGGGAAAGAAGCCTTATTGCCTATCAAATTTCAGATACAAACATATAGACTAGCAGCTGAATTGGGAATGGACTTAACTTAAGCACAACAGCAAAGGATCATGGAATTGAATCAGTTGGATGAGCATCGTCAACAAGCTATAGAACATACTACATTGGTGCAACAACAAAGAATGAAGTGGCACGACAGATACATCAAGACAAAGACATTTCACAAGGGCGACTGGGCCTTACTTTTTGACTCCAAATTCAAAGACTTCAAAGCAAAGTTTACGACACACTGGCTTGGTCCATATGAAATTGAAGAACTCTTTGACAATGGAGCAGTAAAGATCAAGATAATTGACCAGGACCCCACCTCATTTATCATAAATGGACATAGGCTGAAAGTTTATAATAGGCCTATCAGTACAGAAGCATTCATGAAATAACTGGTAGAAGAAAAAGGACTGGAAATTTTGGCTTAGCCATCTTCCAGTTTGAAAAATGAATAAAAATAAAAAATAAAAAAATGAAATAAAATAAAATAAAAGAAAAAAAAAATGTGTATATAAAAAAGGAAAAAAAAAAACAAAAAGAAAAAAACCTAAAAAAAAAAGAAAATTGTTTGCTGGTGAAAACCAGGCAACTGGCACCATGCAAGCACGAATTCATAGAGGAAAACCAGGGTAACCTGGAATCTATGAATTCTAAATTTTTGTTCTACTGACTCACACAATTTCAATGCAGGGACTCTCCACAATTGACTTGAGGACAAGTCAAACCTTCAGCAAGGGAGAGGATTAGGCTTTTCGCTGAAGAAGCTGAGGTATTGCATTGTCCACATTGGGACCTGAAGCAAGAACTTGTTGCAGCAGAACCTGAGGAAACATGTCAAGGGTAACACAACATTTCATAAGCATTGCAGAGGGACCTGAGCTGAGACATTACTACAGAGGGACCTGAACAATTCAAGAAGTGGAGCATGACAAACAAGGCACAGCAATAAAAGTCTACTTTTCATCCATCTACAACATTTTGACTTCATCCCACCTGTACAGACATCATCTAAGGGAGTATATTCATAGTCATTTTGTGCTTGAAATTTAAATTTTTTAGAAACTTTTAGTCTTTGATCTAATTGAAGTTAGTACCTGAGGATATTCATTAATATCATATGCGTTCCCCATATTCCATATCCCATATTCCCCATATACATTCCATTTCATTCATATACATTCCCTATATATTCCATTTCATTAACCCTAGGTATTTTTCTTTAGAAGTAAAGAGACCAAACTAGGACAACTCTTTTCACCTACACATAAACTCAAAGCATTAGTGGAGGAAATAATTTTAAACATGACCCAAATGGTCATTTTAAAATTAGAAGTCTATGGTATGCAAGAAAAATTAATCCTATGCGCTATATGGAAAACACAAAAAAAGTTATTTTTATACCATAGTTTAAAAAAATATGCACGTGCTAAATATTATGGTATGCAAAGTTTAATACGCTAAAGTTGTGGTATAATGTGCAAAGTTTTTAAGGAGTGGTATATATAATAAAGGCACATAGGATATAAGCTATGAAAATGTGCATATAACATAAGGAGCAAGTATATAATTTCAGGGCGCATAACATATGACAAGAGACAGGGCAGCAAAGGTATACAAATATGTAAACAAATAAAACACTTGCAATAAACCATATGCTAATGTGAGTATTGTGGCGACCAGGTAATGAACAATGTTTATCATTGCAATGTAGGCGCATGATGGTGTGGCCATAATTAACAGATGTTGAGGTAATGAATAAAACGTTAAACCATATACACCACAGGCCAGCACACAGGTACGGTTTGCCACGGTGTCATGGAAACCTATGGCCATTGGAGAATGTAATGGTGGAAAAGTCATGCGTATGCCACAATAATTCGGCCATCCTCATGACACAGTCAGGCGACTAGTCAAAGAGGACGGCCATGTAAACCACGCATGAATATACCAATGAGTGAGAGGCATGGTACAACCATGAAACGGTCATAAACCGACCTCCCCTACGCTGTTTAAACCACAGTCTCCATTCAGAAAGGCTGATTTCACATCCATTTGAAAATACTTTGAAGTTTTGAAAACTTGAGAGAGCAAGGAACATTTGAATGGCCTCAAGTCTTGCAACGGGAGCAAAGGTTTCTTCAAAGTCTATTCCTTCTTGCTGCGCATACCCTTTACAAACAAGTCTGGCCTTGTTTCTAATTACTTCTCCATTTTCATTCAATTTATTTTTGAAGACCCATTTTGTTCCGATAACATTCTTATCCTTTGGTCTAGGAACCAGTTCCCAAGTGTTGTTCCTTTCGATTTGCTCAAGTTCTTCATCCATTGCTTTTATCCAACATTCATCTTCGCATGCCTCTTTCACATTTTGTGGTTCAGTAGAGGAGAGTAATGCCAAGTAGCTTGAGGCTTCTGCAACTGTTCTTCTTGTTTGTACACCTGCTTCTTTCTGCCCCATAATCTGAGATTCTGGATGATTCTTCTGAACATATCTGGATGGAGTCTTTTCTTCTATTCTTGTCTGCTCCTTTGATTCTTCTTCAGGTTCTTCTTGAGGTTCTTCATCATTCTGTTGTTGAGGGTAGCTTTCATCTTCTTCGATGTCTTCATGATGTACTTGTCTAGGGATGTATCCCTTCTCATCAACCACTACATCAATGCTTTCAATAATTCTGCCAAGTCTTTTATTGTAGCACTTGTATGCTTTGCTATGTGGAGAGTAACCAAGAAGAATGCCTTCATCTGCTCTAGGTTCAAGTTTGCCAAGCTGCTCATCAGTATTCTTAATATAGCATTTGCTCCCAAAGATTTTGAAGTGCTTTATCGAAGGAGTCTTACCATTCCAGATCTCATGAGGAGTTTGAGTGTTGTTCACCCGGACATTTGTTTTGTTGAGAATAACCACCGCAGCATGAGCAGCTTCACCCCAGAAAGTTGCAAGAGTTCCTGACTCATCAAGCATAGCACGAGCCATTTGTTGGACTGTTCTGTTCATTCTTTCCACCACTCCATTTTGCTGAGGAGTTCTAGCTGTAAAGAATTCTCTTCTTATCACATGTTCTTCACAGAAATCGAAAAATTCATTTGAGGTAAACTCCCCACCTCTGTCGGATCTGAGGCACTTAATTTTGTGACCTGATTAATTTTCAACCAAGGCTTTGAAGGATTTGAATTTTTCGAATGCTTCATCTTTGTGCTTCATAAGTCCTAACCAGACAAACCTGGAGAAATCGTCAATGAATAATATCAAGTATTCTTCTCCTCGAGGTGTTCTTTCCTGAAAGGACCGCATGTATTTGTATGTACTAGCTCAAGAGGCATGCTAGCTGATCCTTCTTTCTCTGGAAAGTTAGTTCTGGTTTGTTTTCCAAACTGACATGATTTGCATATGCTATTGTCAGGAATTTGATATCTGGAAGATCGCGAACTGCCTGATATTTGCATGCTTTCCTTATTTGTGAAAAGCTTAGATGCCCCAACCTTCGATGCCATAACCAGTGCTCATCATCCTTGCTCATATAGCATTGTTGTTGTTCTTCTTCAAATATGTACAAATTATTTGGAGTTCTTTTGCCTTTGATTATTGTTTTACCTGTATCAAGATCACAAACAAGACATCCATTTGACCTGAATATTACCTCGGTTCTTTGATCACACATCTGGCTGACACTTAGAAGATTATGCTTCAATCCA
>APFE031328282.1:0-14048 GCA_000404065.3 Pinus taeda | reverse complement strand
AGTTGGAGTATGTTCCTTCTAAGGAACAAGTTGCTGATATACTCACCAAACCATTGCCCAGGGAGACCTTTCAATACCTCAGGCAAAAGCTGGGGGTTGTTGATGCATCATCTTGTTGTTGAATCTCATCTGTTTCAGAGATAGTTGATTGTACGCAAGTTTTCATATGGGGTATACACGTACATTTGTTGGTTTGTGGATTGGTGTTTGGGGCATTGTGGTTCTTCGTGCAGATATTTCTTTACTTTTGCAGATCTGGTTTATCAGAGGGAGCATGATCAACAAAGGCCTAAGCATGTTCTCAGGGGGAGCATAACCCTTTGCCCCTGATGTCAAAGGGGGAGAATGAAATTGAGGATCTTGAGGTTGCCATCAAGTCCAAAGGGGGAGATTGTTGGCATTATGTTTCTAGTTTGGCTCTATGGTATAGGTGTTGTACTTGATGGAAACTCACTCAAGTGGAAGATCTCAGTTCAGGCACTCAAAATCATGGAAAATGATATACCTGCCGGTGATCCAAAGAGAAGTTGCGGACCCGCAGGTACATCGACCAAGAAGTGTGGACATACACGTAGGTGCTCCGTTCAAAAGGTGCGGACCCCAGTTTCACTCACTCCAATGTAGAAAAGCGCGTGCACATGGGAATCTTTATGAATGGTCCATGGTATTTAGCCCGACATATTTGATCCTATGGTTTTGATCCATGGTTTTTGCATCTAAAAGTATTGATCCAAGGTATTGGGTTCCTAGTATTGAATACCTATGGTTTGGGACCATGGTTTGAGTAAAGGCTTGCCTATAAAAAGGGAAGGAGATCACTTGGCTAAATATCTTTGTGAAATTTGAATATCTTAAGATCTAAAATTTTGGGTGATTGGTTTTAAAAGCTAGATCTAAATCAAGAAGAAAACTTAAGGTGATAAGTCGCGATCTCTTGGGTGCATGAACAGATCTGTGGATCTGACTGACTGTGGCACATTGGAGGACTGCTAATTTGACCCTAATAAGAAGTTCTCAGGTGATCCACGGCATGAGTGCGGGGGTACGCAGCGCAGGAGAAAGCGCAGTGCGGGGGTGCACAACGCAGCAGAAGGCGTAGTGTGAGGTACGCAACTCGGGCGAAAGCACAATGCGGGGGTACGCAGCGAAGCAGAAGGCGCAGTGCGAGGTACGCAGCGCAGAAGAAGGCACAGTGCGGAGGTACGCACTCAGGCATACAGTGAAGGTGCGGATCTGAGAGGAAGTACGCAGGACAGAAGAACGAGTGGTGCGGAGATACGCAAAGTAGAAGACCCACTAGTGCAGATATTTGCGGGCCCCTCTTGGTGAAGTTGCGGACTTATCTTGAAACATTTGTTGCCTGTCTTTTATCTATTGTTGCAGAGTTCTGGGTTTAGATTTCTGGTATTACTTTTCTGTTTACAACATTCTGAAGAGTTGGGTGATTCATTAGTTGATTGTATAAGGAGATTGGGTGATTTGCATGTACTTGATGATTATTTGATCTTCTTGGATCCAGTCTCAAAATTTATGAAACGTGGTCCTTAAAGAAGTAAAAGAGCTAAGGGGGTTCTAGCTCCCTTCTAAGAGAGACTGCAAAATGAGAGAGAGAGTTGTAGCTCTCTGCAGGTTGCAACCTGCGTACTGGTAAAGGACTGCACCAGTACAAAATCCTTGTAAAAGAAGTTTCTAATTGAAAGAAGATAGAGACATATTGCAGCTGGTGTTTTTCACCCTCATTGGGTTTCCACCTTATATCTGGTGTTCTTTGGTGTGCCTATCCATTTTTTCTTGTTCTTGTATGGCACTGACATACAAATTAATGATCAATATCTGAAGAATAAATTAAAGTACAAATCTGGAAGGTATATTGAAAAGAATTTGATAATGTTGATTCACCCCCCCTCTGAGTATTATTTCCAACAAAAGAGTACATAACATAGAAAAAGATATGGAGGTATTTAGAAGTAAATACCAAGTAATCCAACATATTAAAAATTTCATGCATCATGGGATTGGTGTCTCCTTTCAGGTAGTGGTGTAAAGAAAAATAGGCTAGACCTTGTAAGTGGGAGTGGGATGTATCCAACAAGTTTTACCTTGCAAAATAGAAGAGGGGTTCAAGCCTCCTATAGGTGGTCACCTATTAAAGCTAATGTAAAAATGCAGTGGGTGCTTACGTTTGCATCACAACAACAAAATTCATGGTTTTTCCCTTTATTGGGTTCCACTTATATCTTGTGACTACATGTGTTTATTTTATGTATTGATTCTTATGTTGTGGTTTAATGTTGTAGATAGATAGTTCAGATCTTCCACAATATTATTCAAACATTTTCAACATTTTGAATCCCAAAGAGGATCCATCACCATGACAATGTTTTGAAGTGAGACAAGTCAAAGTGGAGGAATAAATAAGAACAAAAAGAAGAAATCCAAAAACCATAGAATGGTCTATTGAGAAAACCATAAAAATAAAAATATAAAAATGGAAGGCCTAAACTAATAAATATTTTATTAATAAATCATTAACTTAATAAAAATTTTATTTACTGGTAATGTTAATTAAACACATATTGTATCTATTATATTCTTAAATAATAATGTAATTAACTCACATATAACATTATGATTAAAAATATTATAAATTATATATGAGATCAATATTATACTATATGTTAAATTATATATATGTAATTATATTATTGTAAGTTCAAATGTTAAATGAATTCAAGCTAGGGAGATAGATTCATACTAGAGAGGTTATACTTGAAAAGAGCTAGTTGAACCAATTTGTCACATTAGAGGAAACCAATTGCCACTAATCTCAATACCACCATGCCTTTTGATATTATGTCGATGTTTCATTATCTCAAGGGCTTCCTTGATCATTTTCTTCTGATAGTGATCTTCTTTAGTGATGGTCCTAGCATTTTATAAGCAAACATGATGCTTAGTTTTCAAGTAGTGTTCTGCAATGGTTGAAGTATGTGATATTTCATTTTTTATGCTAGCTTCATGGACCTTTAGGAATCTTTTGAAGGGATGTCCTATTCCTCCAATACAAATTTTATGACAAGAACAAACAAATTTTTAGACCCCCTTAAGAAAATGTTGAGCAATACCATCTTTCGCAGAGCATTCTTTGCCTAATTGTTCCTACTATTGCAAAATGAATGGATACAGTAGTAGAAAATGAGAAATTAGTTACTAGGAGACTAAAAAATTTGGTCACCATTTCCTTTCCGAGTGAAATACTACCAAAATTGATCGATAATAATCAACCCAACTAAAAATGACTATCATAAACAACTAACCTAGTCCCTAGTTAAAATATATGAGTAGCTAATAAGTAATAAAACTAAATGTGACTAATGTAAATGGCTAATTTAGTATAGGAACAAAATTGTGACTGCCTAACAAATACTGCAATAATACGAATTGGCCGTTTATGTTAGTCATTTTTATTTTGTCACTTTAGAAATCTAAACTTACAAGTGACAAGGGATTCAAAGGTTGTTATAGATTGCTTGAAAGGTTATACTTCCTTAAACATGTATTTATTGGATTAGTCGATGATTACAATTATGGAGCTTATTAGAATCTTCGGGGTTATAACCTTTGATCACATGCACATGGAATTACATTCAAAGGCTAACATATTATCCAAAATGAGAGTGACCTTATAGCTGAGTCAAATACATTATGAAGAACACCTGTAAGGAGAAGTGTTGGTTAATTATTAGAGGACACATTTCATTTAGTTGAAAACTTAACATGTCATGCATATCTACATTTTTTATTATTAGGGTCATATCCATTGAACTTAAGATACTTGGCTTTAACTTGGATATCAAGTTGTTTATCTAGTTTAAATGTACCTTATGAACATAACAAAATTTGACTCTTATGAAATTGTAGAGTTGAGGATAAAAGTAATAATATTAATGGTTATTAATATTATTATTATTTATTATTTTAATTTATGGAAATAAGTCAAATTAATAAAATAAACTACTGGTTAGTTGCCAAAATAAATTTATTTAATTATTATATTATTATTTAATTAACTCTATATATATATAAATTTATATATATACTAAAATAATATTAGGATAGGAGTAATAAAATATAAATAAATAATATTAAAGGTTAGTTTAATATTTGTTTATTAAATATATATATTAATAATAATATTGGCTATTAAGGTAAAGGATTTACTAAAATAATATAAATGGTTAGTTTGTTAATTATCTAATATATATATATATAATATATATATATATATATATATATATACACTAAAATAATATCACGATAGAGTAATAAAATATATATAAATAATAATATTAAAGGTTAGTTTGTTATTAAATATTAAATAATTATAATTATATATATATATATATATATATTATGTTCTAGAGGTTAAAGGGTATATAAAAAAATATATAAATAAATAATTTTAATTAACTTAAGGTAATTTATTGTTTATAAAATTATTATTTAATAATATATAAAAAATAAAATAATAAAAATAAAAATAAATAATATATATATAATATATATATATATATATTATATATATATATATATATTATATTAAATAAATAAATAAATAAATAAATGAAAAGATAAAAAATAAAAATAATAACTAATGATAAATAAAAATAAGAGGGGAGAAATAAAAATAAGAGGCGAGAGAAACAAGCCCAAGAAACAAGGAGGGGGCCGAACAAATGACTAAGAAGAGAGTGCTGGAATCCAGCACCTACTAATTTTCCAGCCATCCTCTCTATTGAGATTGCTCGGCCTCTTTTCAATCTCAAGAGCTTCCCTAAATTTCCGATGGTGGAAATGCGAAATCTTAGCAATAACACTAGCCGGCTCAATGCAAACATGTTGATTGGTTTTTTCTACATGTTCAGCTAAAGCAGAGGTCTTAGCTCTTCTATGCTTAAGGTCAGTTGCGTGCTCACTAATCATTTGATTAATGGAGCGACCGGTCTCACCAATATAGGGGGTCCCACAGGAGCAGGGGATAATATAAACCCCTTTCATATCCTTGGGGTCAATAGGATCCTTTGCTGACCTGAGGGACGAACGAATGGTGTTAAGGGGCCTAAAGATCACAGGGGTACTATGCATCTTGAGAATCCTTGCAATCTTATCAGTGGTCCCCTGAACAAACGGAAGATGGACTCCAGGAATCCGCTCCTTCGGTTCCCTTTTAGACAGAGAATTCTTGGTGGCTTTAAGGAAAGCCTTCTAACCCAAGTATCTACTATAACCATTCTCAATGAAGACATCAAGGAGATGGGATTTTTATTTCTCAAAACTCTTCTTATTCGAGATCCCTAGGGCCCAAGTAGCAAGGGTATTGAGAACACCCATCTTATGAGCTGGGAAATGGTGGGAACTTGCATGAAGATACTGCTCTGTATGCGATTTCTTCTGAAAAACTTGGTGGGCGAGGGAACCATCATTGTTCTTAGAAATAAGAATGTCAAGGAAGAGGAGGGAACCATCAACTTCCTGCTCCATAGTGAACTTGATGGCTAAGGATTGATTGTTGAGATGCTCAAAGAAAAGGTCTAATTCTTCTTGGCCATGAGACTAGATGACATTGGTGTCATCCACATACCTTTTCCAGAGCCTTGGCAAGAGCCAGGAAGAACTTAGAGCCTTGGACTAAAAATCTTCCATAAAAAGATTAGAAACAATAGGAGAAAGGGGGGAGCCCATGGCGACCCCACAGGTTTGCTCGAAGAACTCTCCCTTAAAACTAAAAAAGGTGGAAGTGAGACAGATCTCCACAAACCTGGCAGTGTCAGGGTCAGTAAGGCAGTAGACCACCTTCAAGGCCTCCTTAACAGGGATGCAAGTGAATAGGGAAACTACATCAAAGCTAACAAGAATGTCCCCAGGGTCAAGCTTAATGTCCTTGAGTTCATCAATAAAGGAAGCAAAGTCTTTAATAAGGGACTCCGTACGACCAACAAGGGGCTTAATCTTTAACGCAAGAAATTTAGCAAGGTAGGTAGGACCTCCAATGGTGTTGACGATGGGCCTTAAGGGAGCTCCTTCCTTATGAATCTTGGGGAGACCATAGATTCCAGGAGTAATAGGGTTGCTCTCAATGAGTTTATGGTGCAGCGAACTCACTGAGTTAATGGATTTAATGGCAAGAGCCACATTCCTAGCAACCTTCTTCAAAGGATTCTTGTGAATCCTTTTGTAGCTACCGCTATTATGAAGATGATCTAACATCTTGCTGTGGTAACCAATCCTGTCCATGATGAGGACAACACCACCCTTGTCTGCCTTTAGAACAATGATATCTTTGTTCTGGTTTAAGGATTTGAGCGCAAAAGATTCTCCTTTGCTAAGGTTGCTCTTAGGGGGCTTAGCCTTTCTCAAGACAACCGCACAGTCTCGCCTAATAGTATCCTTGATCCTATCAGGTAGACCTCTGATCCCAAACTCTATGTCGCAAATGATATCATCGACAGGGATCTTCCTAGGGGCTAAGGCAAAATTTAGCCCTTTACCAAACAATTTAAAAATAGAAGAGGGAAAGGAGAAACTAGAAAGATTGATCACCCCTGTTATTATAAGAGTGAGGGTTATTAATACTACTAGTACTAATATTATTATTACCTTTGCTATAATTATAATTTAGTATCTTATTATCGATGTTAGTGTCTACCCTTATATTATTATAATTATTATTAAATATATTCCTATCATTATTATTACACATAAGATTATTATTATTATCAATAATATTATTATTATTAAATTAATATTATTATAATTACTCCTATTAATAACTTTATTATATTATAACTATTATTAATACAATTATTATTATAAAATTATTATATTACTATTAATATTAATTCATTATTATTATTATTTATATTTATTAACAAATTGTTAATATTATCAATATTACTATTATAATTAATCTTAATATTATTATAACAAACCATCGTTAGCATTTTATTTAAAATTAAGTTATTATAAGTATTAATATTATTCTTGTAAAAACTATTAATATTATTACTAAAACAACAATTGTGAAAATTATTACTAACCATCTTAACATTACTACGCTCATAATTCCTATCGAAAATAATAATGCTATCACACGAAGAACCAAACACGGGGTACGGGACCGAACCTGTGCAGTCAACCAGACTAACCACCGGCTCAGAGGAATTGCCACGCACAGGGGAAGCGGAGCTGATAGGCGCAACTGGATCTGGACGATTCCACGCTAGTCTGGACACTGGTGACGACATACCCACAGGCATGTCAAGCAGACCACAGTCTGGAATAGGACCAGCCCCGCGTTCTGCAATATCCTCGCCTCGATCCGCCATACCCTCGCCTGCAATGGGACTGTCCACCAGAGAAGCCACTGTAGAACCGCAAGGGGCACGGGCAGCACTGCCTTCATTTGCGCAGGGGCCACACCTGGCTACGTTTACTGGAAGAACAGATGAATGAAGATTCGAAGAGCTAGAATCCTCAACCATCTTGGAGAGAAACCATTCCACGTCTGAACCGGGATCCTTCAGCGCAGATATGCATGGTCCAAGGGGAGATCTGCTTCCTCTTGCGCAGAGATGACCAAGGGCGATGTTCTCTGACTCCAAAACAGATAAACGCAGATCCGAAGGCACTGGAACAGTTCCATTAGTGGGGGCTGAGACCTCTAGAGAAGGGAAGCCAGAGACCCCACCTGAGTTCCCGGAAACCCATTCATTCAGTGATGAGATCTGCCCAAATGAGACCCGACTGTAGGAAACCTCACCTCCAGCCCTACTATAATTTCCTGTTAATCTTTGAAATTTAGAAGCCTGATTCAGCTTTCGAGTCTCCTCTAATCGAAGGGATTTCAGATCCGAACAGGCATCAATTCGGGCCCAAAGGGAGGCTGAAAATAAGTTCCCAAGCTCTAGATGTAAATCCAGCAAAAACCAAGAAACCAGATTCAAAGACTTTCTGACCCTGCTAATTTCTGCTCGAACTAACACCAAACTCACTTTAAGGAAAACCTGATGGTTTAAGGGAGTGTTAAGGCGATGCTTAATCCGGGCAAAGACAGGGATGACGAAGGAATCTCTACACCGTTTAAGAAAATCTAGATCTGACTTCAACCTAGAAACCTGCAAGCGCGCCCGTTCAAAATGATGGCTTTTTCGTGCAGGGATTCAATTGTAGAGTTGAGGCTTCTGTGATCCATATCAAGTTTATGAGAGATTTTTCAGCAAAAATCACACGAGAAACCATTTGTCGACACGTTTCAAACCAGCTAGTGTGGTTCATCGTCAGGACAAGTTGAAGAAACAGATCCAGCTTAGCAAGTTAAATAGTCTGAGTAGAGTCTCCAACGACTAGATTGAATAACGGCTAGTTTTGACTAAAATGACCTAGGTCAAATTTTATTTATTAATTTAATAATATTAGTATTATTCTAATTTTTAATATTAAATATAATATTATTAATTTAATTTATGGAAATAAGTAAAATTAGGTAAAATATATATAAATAAATTAATTAATGGTTAGTTAAAATAAATTATTTATTTATTTAAATTTATTAATTACCTATATATATTAAAATAATAGCATTAAGCTAATTAGGATTAAAAGTAATAATATTAATGGTTATTAATATTATTATTATTTATTATTTTAATCTATGGAAATAAGTCAAATTAATAAAATAAACTAATGCTTAGTTGCAAAATTAAATTTATTTAATTATTAATATTATTAATTAATTAATTCTATATACATATAAATTTATATATATATACTAAAAATAATATAGGATAGGAGAGTAAATAAAAATATATAAATAAATAATATTAAAAAGGTTAGTTTAATATTTCTTTATTAAATATATATATTCAATAAATAATATTACGCTGTTAGGTAAAGGATTAATAAAATAATATAAATGGTTACTTTGTTAATTAAATATTTATAATTATATATATTATATTATATATATATATTAAAGTGTGTAGAGGTAAAGGATTAATAAAAATATATAAATAAAATAATTTTAATTAACTTAAGGTAATTTATTGTTTATAAAATTATTTATTAATAATTATTATAAATAAATAAATAAAATGAAAAAAAAAATAATAATAACTAATGATAAATAAAAATAAGAGGGGAGAAATAAAAATAAGAGGCGAGAGAAACAAGCCCAAGAAACAAGGAGGGGGCCTAACAAATGACTAAGAAGAGAGTGCTGGAATCGAGCACCTACTAATTTTCCAGCCATCCTCTCTATTGACATTGCTCGGCCTCTTTTCAATCTCAAGAGCTTCCCTAAATTTCCGATGGTGGAAATGCGAAACCTGAGCAACAACACTAGTCGCCTCAATGCAAACATGATGATTGGTTTTTTCTACATGTTCATCTAAAGCAGAGGTCTTAGCTCTTCTATGCTTAAGGTCAGCTGTGTGCTCACTAATCCTTTGTTTAATGGAGCGACCGGTCTCACCAATATAGGGGGTCCCACAGAAGCAAGGGGATAATATAAACCCCTTTCATATCCTTGGGGTCAATAGGATCCTTTTCCGACCCGAGGGATGAACGAATGGTGTTAAGGGGCCTAAAGGTCACAGGGATACTATGCATCTTGAGAATCCTTGCAATCTTATCAGTGGTCCCTTGAACAAACGAAAAATGGACTCCAGGAATCTTCTCCTTCGGTTCCCTTTTAGACAGAGAATTCTTGGTGGCTTTAAGGAAAGCCTTTTGACCCAAGTATCTACTATAACCATTCTCAACGATGACATCAAGGAGATGGGATTTTTCTTTCTCAAAACTCTTCTTATCCGAGATCCCTAGGGCCCGAGTAGCAAGGGTATTGAGAACACCCATCTTATGAGCTGGGAAATGGTGGGAACTGGCATGAAGATACTGCTCTGTATGCGATTTCTTCCGAAAAATCTCTCATAAATTTTATGAAATTGTTTTGAATCCTATGGAGATTTTGATATTGCTCAAACATTAGATGTTGCACTTATTAAAATATCACATCATACAAGTGAAATAGATTAGCATACATTAGATGATGATGTAAATTACACCTTCACATTAATATTAATACAAAAATGATGTTTTTTAATTGAATTTCTTTTATGGAAGAGGTTTGATCACACCTTACCTTTCCCATGTAATCGACTGCATATAGAAAGAGGTTTCTTTATCTACCACATTTAACTTGGTATGTATGATAATGTGTATAGGATATTTCCAATGTCTATTACTTTTATTGTGACCACTTAATCAACCTATTCTAACTCTTGATTCTTTAGCTATAAATTCTAAGAATAATTGTTCCATGGTATTTCATAATTTTACTCAAATAAATTTCATATTGGATGGTAGGTGTATAATATGCTCTCGCTATAAATTATAAGAATAATTGTTCCATGTTGCTTAATAATTTTACTCAAATAAACGTCATATTTGATGGTAGGGGTATAATATTCAGTAATTTGAATAGCTACAAATACATGTTATTGTACCCTTATTTCCCACCAAAAATTTTTGGCTCCACCTTAAATTTTTGGCAGGAACGAAATCTTGTTTACTGAGCTTGACCAAGTTAAAAAGATAAATGATAATGAAGTCTAAATCTATTTTAATTTTTATCTTGTAACCATACTGGTGAATCAAAAACCTCAAGATAATTTTTTTATGGGAAATATACTCCGATGAAAATTTTAGATACAAATAAATGTAAGTGAGAGAAAATGAGGATGGGTTTTTTGGAGAATGCAGATGGATTTAAATTGTGTTCATGGAACCAAATCGAAATTTATTGGTTTTAGTATAATGGTTGCTCTCAAGGAAAAACCAAGAGTAGCTCAATTTCCCGAAGGTGCCAAAAAGAGCTCTACAAACACCAATCCCTATGTTGCAAACACTAATCCATATGTTCGTCTCCTACGACGCTACATTGGCAAAATGAATTTGGTTGAGGGAAAAGAAATTCATGCCCATATCATCAAAATTGGAGCCAAAGGTGTTGTTGGAGTATATTTGGGAAATCATCTTCTTCACATGTATTCCATATGCCAAAGCATGGAAGATGTGCGCCAAGTCTTTGACAAAATGGAGGATATGTGAAATATGGTCAATTGGAGTTGTTTGACAAAAATACTAAATGACATGGGTTGTCCTAGAACACGGTGATTTTTGGGTATGTGAAGAATGGGCCGGCTAATGAAGACTTCAAAATTCATCGGAAAATGTAACATTTGGTCATAAGACGAGATGCGTATCCTCTTGTGAGTGTACTGTTATTTTCCATTCTTACCTAATCTACAACATGGTAGGAAGATCCATGCTTCTATAATTAAAGGGGGTTTTAAGTCAGATGCTTTTGTGGAGAATGCCCTTGTTGACATGTATGAAAAATGTGGATGTGTCGAGGATGCTTGACTAATATTTGAGAAGATGTGTGAATGAGATGTAGTTTTATGGACAAGAATGATTGTTGGGTTTGCCTGTTGTGGAAATATGGAATATGCATGCCATGTTTTTGATGAAATTCCCGAACATAATGTATTTTCATGGAATGAAATTCTAGCAAGATATGCACATAATGGGCTAGGTGAAGAGGCTTTGAAATTATGGTGTAAAATGCAAAGGATTGATACTAGGATAGAAAATGTTACCATTGTGGATGTTCTGTGTACTTGTGCTAGTTTGGCAACTCTAGAGTAAGGTAAGCAGGTTCATGGCCATGTCATTAGAACTAGATTTGTGTCAGATGCCTTTGTAGGGAGTGCTCTTCTTGACATGTATGCAAAATGCCAGCATAGATAATGCCCACCGACATTGTGAGAATATGCAAAAATGAGATGTGGTAACATGGAGCACTATGATCAATTTGTATGCCTAGAATGGGTACGACAAGGAATCCATTTAGATATTTTCATGAATGCTATAGGCAAGGATATAGGAAAACCAAATTACCTTCATTGGTGTCCTTTATAGATGCAATCATGTTGTCCTAGTAGATGAGGGTTGTCATTACTTTGATTCAATGAGGAAATATCATGGAATTGCATGAATAATTGACCATTATGCATGCATTCAGCTCCTGACATTGAGCAAACCTCTCTTCTGAATGGATTTGTTTTGGCCTCCTTATGCAAATATTAGCCATGGATTGTGACTGGTATTCACTAAATTATAAGGCCGAACAAATTTATTTAAAATGATCCAACTAGGCAAGACTATGTATTGGAATAATAAATCTCATAATGCAAGTTCACATATCGCCTAAAATGTCCTGAATCACCTTTGCAACCACAAATGGATTCCCGTATTTTATGAAGGTGAACGTTGTTGCACACCATCTATCCTATAGCACCCTATTTTACATTGTGTTTCTTCTAGCATTCCTCTTGCCTTTTATATTCATTTTCACTAGGGCAATTACTCTGGATGATTTTAAGGATTGCACTTCGCTTGGTAACAACATATAATATATGGGTTTTTGATTCATTTCTACAAACAATTATTCGGGATTCTTTTAATTTTTTGGCTTATTTTAGATTCTCACATCCTCTTTTCATAGATTCGATGTGGAATGTTTAGTGAACTTTGGGGAACAGATTGATTAGGTAAGATCCTTTAGTGAAAGTTGTGTAACAGATAATTGTTTGTTTTGGATTATTTTTATGCAGATTATTTGGGGAGACCAGGAAGGATTTTTAAGAGGGAAAATGCTTCACCTATAAGTCATGCAACCTCTCCCATTCATCGATCAATTAGGTGAAAAATAGGTATCCATTCCATAAATTCATGATTGTTCTGTTTAAAATTATGCTTAATGTGGTTGTATTTCTTGTATTCGCGTTAGTAGCTTTGGATTGATTTAGTTAACTTCAATTGATTATGTTGTTATCTGGGAATTAGAATCTAGAGTTATTCCTTGTGTTTGTTCATCCTTCATGTTTATGGTTTAATATAGTTAGCTTCATTGGCTTTCTCGTTTTGATATTTTAAGTTAACCCTAGGGCTTTAATGACATGTCATATATGAATGTATAACTCTATAACTATTAAATATGCTTTCCAAGCTAACAATAGAAGTCATACTCTGTGAAAAATCCTCCTCAGAATCAAATTGGGTTTTGTTCAGTACTTGATTTTTTCTTAATTTAGGTTAGTTTCTTTTTTTGAGTGCAGGTTTCCTGATGTTTCAGTGGAATGAGTTATTGCTGAAGTTTGTGCTCAACCGAGTTACTAGGTCGAGTCTTCCATTCAATTTTTTGTGATGTTTGTGTAGATATATTGCTGAGTCAAACTCATGTAATATTATTTTCACATTGTAGTTACGGTTCTATAGAAGATCATAATTGAATATGTTCACCCATTATGTAATGGCTTCTATTACTCATTAAGGTTTTTAATTCAAGGACAGTTGGAGATGGCACATGTATGGTGTAGAGAATGGCCAAAGATATTTTTGGTGTTTTCCCTAGAAAATAATAAAGCACTCCTGAAATGAATTGTAGTTTTATAGTGGTTAAGTGATCTAGTTGCTGAAATGAGAGCTCATTATTACGATCCCATGACATTTGCATTAAATTTGAAAGCCATGGTATGTAGTTGTTGTTTCTTGTTACAACATTAGAGTAGAATAATGAGGTGGAGATATATATAAGAGAGGTCAATGCAAGTGCAATTTACAAATTTGTAAAATGTAACATTTCAATAATGTCTTAATTGTATCTAAGACCAATGTTGCTTTATAAGAAATAATTTCAATAATGTCTCATGCGACTCGAAGCGTTGTTGTCATATTAGAGTTGAGTTGAACTTCTCGTAAGCTTAGGATATGTAAATTGTGAATTTTTTTTTGTGTCATTTTGACCATTATTAAGTAGGGAAAATTTTAAGAACCCCCTAAATTTACAAGTATAATAAATTGGCAAATCTCCATGGTATATAGGAAAAATGGAAGGCGATTTTATCAATAATATAATATGTATATAT
>APFE031328259.1:0-20395 GCA_000404065.3 Pinus taeda | reverse complement strand
GCTCAAATTCAAATTCCCTTCAAAGGAGATTTGGATAAAGGTCAAAGAAGGATATGTGTCCCATTTGGATTGTAACTCTATGAAGTGTCTCATCATTTCTTATTTGGATTAGAACTATATGAGACACTTAGGGATATGTGTCTTATTCTGATCCATTTGGTTGTAACTATATGAGATTTTAGTGGATCCTCATTAAATAGGGTAGCTTCTTATGTTTTTGTATAAATAGGAGAGCCTTCTCCTTTGAAAGGCATGTGTAAAGTTGGAGAAATGGTGATGTTTTTAATAGAGAATTTGGAGCTTATATTTCGATATTTGAAGATATAGTTTTGCTTGCATATGGAGCTTGTTCACTTTCCATCCTCATACACCATTGGAATGGCCATCTAATGATTGTGAGATTTAATTACTTTTATAGATTAAAGTTCATCTGATTTCTTATTATTAGTTTTAGAATGACTGTGTAACCGTTTATTTTCTAAAAACATTTCAATAGGGAAGATTTATGTATTTTCTAATTGGATTAAGTTTGAAGCTAGGGCTCATAGTTATTTAGTTTCCTTCCATGTTCTGTTATTTACTTTCTTAGATCAAACTATCAATTCATTATATAATTGAATAAAGTGTCAGGCCAAGAAGGTGACTTCAAATTGGGTGATTGAATGTTCAACCTATGCAATTATTGAGATTTACTTTTTCATGCTTTTATATTTTCTATTAAGATCCTCATTTAATTACATTAACTTATACTCCTAAAGATCATTCTAAGAAATTGATTTAATCATATTTCAAGATTGAATGGTTGAATATTTGATACATGCAATTACTGAGTTATTTTTTGCAAACTTTACTTTATTTTCTAGGACATTACAAGTAAAATATAAATAGTTGCTTACACATCATCTCAAGAATGTAACACTTCATAATTGAATGTTGGATTAACTAAGCATACATTATTTGTTTTTTATTTCATAGGTTAGTTCAATTTCATTTTCATTATTTTATTTCATAGATTAGACGAATTGGTTTTCATTATTTTGTAGTTAGATTGATCTAAACTAAAACACAATTTCTAGCACATACAGTGCACGCATGCTTCACAAGTTTGTGAAACCCCTGGGTTGACAAATTAAATGATAGGCAATCACTTTTCCCCAACAACGGTCATGTGGAATGAGGCTCCACTGTCAAGATACTAACCACAACCCATCATCGATGACACTATGCATGGGATGAGAGTAAAGTCCATTTCGAACTGAGAGGCTAATGCCTCACCTTTCGATCCTTCCGAGGATCTCTTCTTGGACTTCTTTGATGGGAAATTTGTCGCATAATGTCCCATCTTGTGACAATTAAAGCAGCTTACTTTAGACATGTCACCCTTCTTCCCTCCATGAGAAGAATTCAATTTGAAATGGGAAGCCTTCCCCTTCCCTTTCCTTGCCTTACTTGCTAAGGACATATTTTCTTCATCATCATTCTTGGATGAAGAACCATCTCATGTGCTCCTCCTGACCTCTTCCTACATAAGATGCGACCACAGTCATTACCAATCTAGCAGTTTATCCCTTCCATTCACAAAGTCCTGGTAGCTATTCCAACTCTTTGTAAGACCAAGGAGAGCAAGGCTAACCATATCATCATTGGTAGTAGTTATTCCCACACAGCCAAGCTCATCTCTACAGGTGGTGAGCTTATTCAGATATGTGGAAATAGTATCACCCTTCTCCATCTTGAATCTTCGAAGCTTATCCTTGAGTGCCAGTTTCCTTTGGTCACTACTATTCTGGTAGAGGTCCTTCAATGTCTTCCACATTGAAAATGGAGTATCCTTCCCATGGATACTCGAGAAAATATGGCCTTGAACTCCCTCAAGGATGATCCGTCTCACCTTTGCCACACACTTCTTCCACTCAGCCAACTCTTGTGCATTAGTTGAAGTTGTCTTTGGAGTTTCTTGATCAATGAATTCCTTCAAGCCATTGTCTTCTAATAAAACCTCCATTCTATCTTTCCATGCTATGTAATTTGAGCTACCTTCTAGAGAATACTCGAGTCTGAAGCCATAGAACGCCATTGGCCAACCTTGAAGTATGATATGAATTCGATTTGTACCTGCAACACTGAACTTCAAACTTTGAATTCTCTTCTCTGTATACTGTTCACGGCTCTGATACCATGTAGAAAATATGTGATAGGTTAACCCGATAATGCAATATAAATCAAAGTAGAATACTAAAACCTACTTCTACTATCAATTTGCGGAAGCTTAAAGATCGAGCTGAACAATATAACCAGAAGAAAAAGAATCAATGGCACAATACACATGAAAATACTTTTGGGGAAATCCTCAGATAAAAACCCCACACTATTGTATTAGCATACATGGAGGAAATACATAGGAATTATACGAAGCCTTAGCTCTCACAGCTAGCCAGCTCTCAGTACAATCCTCACAAATTCTCACATGAAATCTTGGCTTCTCTCAAGTCTTCCTCTCTGCTCTCCAAGATCCTATTTCCTTGCGTTGTTCCTTGTGGATGATTAGCCTCTTACCAAGTGGAAAACCAGCCTTGAAAACTGCGCAATACTGAAGGATGAATCCTTGACTGCACGCATGATTTTTCTCCATGAGAAAACACATGCAACTGATAATACACTGTCCTTGAACATTAATCTCAACTGGTTCTTTCTCAAAATAGATACGCACGAGTTTTTGATGAGGGAATCTTCAGTTAACTGGAGTAGCACTAGTTGAGTGCATTAATGCATCAGTTGACTGTTAACTCACAATTAGTTCCTCAAACACTTTGGAACTAATTTAACTAGACTTAACTCAGTAAATTGAGTTAACTAATTACAACTCAAATATAACTCAATCTTATATCCTTAATTTAAGGGATAACTCTTGCATGACTTTAGAAAGACTTCTAACTTCAATTTCTCCAACTAATTAATTTAAAATAAATTAACTAATTATTTCCAAGTAGTTGTTAAGACTAAATTCAATTTTAATTCACAATTTAATTCGAGCACAAATTAAATTGGAATATTCTTTTTTCCATATTTCAAAACTCCCTCTCAACAAGAAAGGGATTATCTGCCACCCCGATCCTGTCTCTATGGAACTCAAATTTACACTTTGACAATGCCTTTGTCAAAATTTTAGCATCTTGCTCCTCTATCGAAATGTATTGTAGCAACACAATCCTCCTCGCTACATAGTATCTGAGATGATGATACAAAATGTTGATGTGCTTGAAACTATCATGAAATACTAGATTCTCAGAGAGTTTGATACAAATATGATTATCACAATAGATCACAATTGGATCCATCCTCTAATCAAACAAACCAACTAGGATTTTCGGCATCTAGATGGCCTCACATGCTACCTGACTTGTAGCCATGTATTCTACCTCTGCTGAGCTGAGTGCAACTGACCTCTGTTTCCTGTTGTACTAAGAAACTGTTGTTGAGCCAAGGTTGAAAATACCTCCTGATGTGCCCTTCTGATGTGATGGACTCCCTGCCCAATCTGCATTAGTGAAGCCCTTTAGCTTCACTCCCTCTGTCCATCTGTACCATAATTCATACTAAGATGTGCCTCTGAGGTATCTTAATACATGCTTATCTGCCTTCCAAAACATCTTTGTAGGCTGAACCATCGCTTGAATCAGTTGGTTGACTACATAGCACAAATCTAGTCGTGTCTTCATTAAGTACATTAGTGAACCCACAAGCTGCCTGTACACAGTAGCCTCTACCACTTCTCTTGATTTATCAACCTCCTTCCTCTAGTTACCAACTAGAGGAGTCTGCATCAGCTTCCACTTCTCCATGTGGAATCTCCTGAGTATCTCATTGGCATACTTTCCCTAAGACACAAACAAATCCCCATCCTTCTACCACACTTCCATGCCAAGCAAATAATGCATGAGACCCATGTCTTTCATCTCGAATTCTCTTGCAAGGTCCTCCTTGCAAGGCATGATCAATTGATCATCACCAGTCAATATGAGATCATCAACATAAAGTACGATGATCAACAACTTACCTTTCACCACGATGTGGTACAGGTTCACATCTTC
This sequence comes from Pinus taeda, assembly GCA_000404065.3. NCBI lineage: Eukaryota > Viridiplantae > Streptophyta > Pinopsida > Pinales > Pinaceae > Pinus > Pinus taeda. The sequence goes on along the minus strand of APFE031328259.1, from coordinate 16,304 downwards.
TTCACTCTTTGTGAAGCCGAACCCAGTGAAGTAGTTGTCTATCTTGGTGTACCAAGCACGAGGTGATTTCTTTAGCCCATACAATGTTCTCTTGCGTTAGCACACATGTGACTCACGATCGAAGGTCTCAAAACATTCTGGCTTCTCTATGTCAACCTCTTCCTCAATCTGGCCATCGAGGAATTCATTCTTCACATCCATTTGATGGATCTTCCAACCCATCTATGCTGATAGTGCCAACATAGATTTGATAGATGAGTACCTTGTGACAAGATAAAAATTCTCATCATAGTCAATCCCATCAACTTGTGAAAAGCAACGGGCAACAAATCTTTCATTATGCTTCTCCACACTACCATCAATATCTTGCTTTACCTTGTAAAGCCAATGGGAACTCTTAATTGACTTGTTCTCCGGTCTTGGAACAACGTCCGAAACAATATTACGAACTATGGAGTCATACTCCTCCACCATATCATCAACCCAAATTGGCTACTACACTACTTCCTCAAAGGAAGATGGCTTAGTCTCAACACATTCCCTAGCAAGCACCATGTATCCAATGTACCTCTAAGGTGACCTCCTCTGTGTACCCTGAGAAGATGGTGCTCCCACATTCTCTTGCATCCTCCAACAATATGTCAACTTCTCTTGTGCTCTTTTGTCCATCTCTGGAAGACTCTGCTTGAGTGGATGTCTCCACTCCTGGAACCTCTGCATGCGACTGCCCTACATCAGTCGGAGGCTCCTTCTCCTTAGGAACCAACAGTTCGTCCACAGCCTATAGTTGGAGCTCCCTCTAAATGGAAACTCACATGGCCTTCTACTCATCAAACTTGAGATGTCTGTGAACCATGGTCCTCTGAATGGTAGGCAAGTACACCCAATAGTTGTGAGGTATATCAGTGTACCCCACAAATATCCCCAACTCTGTTGTGTGCTCAAGCTTCTTCCTTGCATCCTTTGTCACATGGAAATATACTGATGAGCCAAAGATCCTGAAGTGACCCACATTTGGTCTCTTACCAGAGAAATCTTCCTCTGGTGTCTTCATCCCAAGTATTCGATGCGGGCTTCTATTCGGCAAATAGATATTTGTGTTGCATGCCTCAGCCCACAAGTGAAGTGGTATGCCTTGGTCATGAAAAATTGCTCGTGCTCCCCATACAATAGTTATGTTCTTCCTCTCGGCCACCCCATTCTAATGAGGGTTATGAGGTGGTGCCAACTCTCGTTTAATTCCTCCTGCTACATAGAAGTCCTTAAACTCTTGAGAGACATATTCTCCACCGTTGTCACTTTTCAAGGCCTTGATCTTCTTCCCTGACTCTTTTTGACCAAAGCTTTGAACTCACAAAAATTTGTGAAGGTTTGGTCCTTCTTCTACATGAAATAAATCTAGCATTTATGAGAATAGTCATCAATGAAAATCACATAATACCTTTGCTTCGCTATGCATGCCATCAAGAATGGTCCACAAAAATCAGTATGAAATTGCTCTAAGATAGCCTCTACTCGACTATCTTGCTCATGAAAGGAAGACATGGTGTACTTTTCCAAGGTACAACCTTTGCATGTGTCAACTTGCTAAAGTTTACCTTTCAGAAGTCCTGTAGATATCTGCTGCATTATCTTCAAAGCCCCATGATGCAAATGGCCCAATGGCCTGTGCCACAACTCTCCAATGTCTTGGCTTTGCACCAATTCTGCTTTTGTACTCAATGTTGCATAAATATCTACCTCTAGTTTATAGAGATTCTTCACTCGAATCCCTATCCTCTTGGTTTGACCAGTGGCTATGTGTCTTAGGAATGCCTTTCCTTTACTGAAGACAACATCGTAGCCTTTTCCCTCCAACATTGTGACTGATACCAAGTTCTTCTTCAGTCCAGGCACATACATCACATATGTCAAGGTGAGAGGAGCTTCATGTTCCCTCTGAAAAGCAACCGTGCCCAATCCTGAAACACTATACCTTCCGTTCTCACCCATCTCTATGCGCATCTTGAGGTCTTTCTCCTCCAAGGCACTGAATAAATTTCTATCACTCATCATTTGGAATGAGGCTCCACTGTCAAGATACCAGTCACAACCCATCATCGATGACACCATACATGTGATGAGGGTAAAGTCCATTTCCAACTGAGAGGCTAATGCCTCACCTTCTGATCCTTCTGAGGATCCCTTCTTGGACTTCCTCGATGGGAAATCAGTCGCATAATGTCCCATATTGTGATAATTAAAGCATATTACTTTAGACATGTCACCCTTATTCCCTCTATGAGAAGAATTCGATTTGAAATGGGAAGCCTTCCCCTTCCCTTTCCTTGCCTTACTTGTAAGGCCATATTTTCTTCATCATCATTCTTGGCTGAAGAACCATCTCGTGTGCTCCTTCTGATCTCCTCCTGCATAATATCTGACCACAATCGTTCCTAATCTGACAGTTTCTCCCTTTCATTCACAGAGTCTTGGTAGATATTCCAACCCTTTGGAAGGAGAAGGAGAGCAAGGTTCACCATATCATCATCGACAGTAGTTATTCCCACACTGCTAAGCTCATCTTTGCAAGTGGTAAGCTTGTTCATATATGTGGAAATAGTATCACCCTTCTCCATATTGATTCCTCAAAGCTTATCCTTGAGCGCCAGTTTCCTCTAGTCGCTACTATTCTAGTAGAGGTTCTTCAATGTCTTCCACATTAAAAATGGAGTATCCTTCCCATGGAGACTTGAGACAGCATGATCTCTAACTCCCTCAAGGATGACTCGTCTCACCTTCACCACACACTTCTTCCACTCCGCCAACTCTTGTTCATTAGTTGAAGCTCGCTTTGGGATTTCTTGATCAATGAATTCCTTCAAGCCATTGTCTTCTAATACAACCTCCATTCTATCATTCCATGATATGTAATTTGAGATACCTTGCAAGGCATACTCGAGTCTTAAGTGATAGTACGCCATTGGCTAACCTTGAAGTATGATATGAATTTGATTTATACCCACAACCTCGAACTTCAAACTTCAAATTCTCTTCTCAATATACTGTTCACATCTCTAATACCATGTAGGAATTCTATGATAGGTTAACGCGATAATGCAATATAAATCAAAGAAGAATACTATAACCTACTTCTACTATCAACTTACGGAAGCTTAAAGATTGAGCTAAACAATATAACCAAAAGAAGAAGAATCAATGGAACAATACACATGAAAATACTTTTGGGGAAATCCTCAGATAAAAACCCCACACTATTGTATCATCATACATGGTGGAAATACATAGGAATTATACAAAGCCTTAGCTCTCACAGCTAGCCAACTCTTAGTACAATCCTCACAGATGCTCATAGGTAATCTTGGCTTCTCTCCAGCCTTCCTCTTTTCCCTCCAAGCTCCTATTTCCTTGTGTTGTTCGTTATGGATGATTAACCTCTTACCAAGTGGAAAACCAACCTTCAAAACTGCGCAATCCTCAAGGATGAATCCTTGACTGCATGCATGATTTTTCTCCATGAGAAAACACATGCAACTGATAGTACACTGTCCTTGAACATTAATCTCAATTGCGTCTTTCTCAGAATAGACATGCATGAGTTTCTGATGGGGGAATCTTCAGTTAATTGGAGTAGCACTAGTTGAGTGCATTTATGCATCAACTAACTGTTAACTCACTATTAGTTCCTCAAATAGTTTGGAACTAATTTAAATGGACTTAAGTCAGTAAACTGAGTTAACTAATTACATCTCAAATATAACTCAATCTTATCTCCTTAATTTAAGGGATAACTCTTGCATGACTTCAAAAAGACTTCTAACTTGAATTTCTCCAACTAATTAATTTAAAATAAATTAATTAATTATTTCCAAGTAGTTGTTAAGACTAAATTCAATTTTAATTCAAAATTTAATTCAAGGAAAAATTAAATTGGAATATTCTTGTTGCCATATTTCAACACTCCCTCTAGCAGGAAGGGGATTATCTGCCACCTCGATCCTGTCTCTATGGAACTCAAATTTACACTTTGACAATGCCTTTGTCAAAATGGCAACATCTTGCTCCTCTGTCGAAATATATTGCAGCAACATGATCCTCCTTACTACACAGTCTCTGAGATGATGATACCAAATCTCGATGTGCTTGGACCTATCATGAAATACTGGATTCTCAGAGAGTTTTATACAACTCTGATTATCACAATAGATCACAGTTGGATCCATCCTCTAATCAAATAAACCAAGTAGGATTTTCTGCATCCAGATGGCCTCACATGTTGCCTGACTTGTAGCTATGTATTCTAACTCTACCGAGCTGAGTGCAACTGACCTCTGTTTCTTGTTGTACCAAGAAAATGCCATTTACCCAAGGTTGAAAATACCTCCTGATGTGCTCTTCCGATCTGATGGACTCCCTACCGAATCTACATCAGTGAAGAACTGTAGCTTCACTCCCTTTGTCCATCTGTACCATAATCCATAATGAGATGTGCCTATGAGGTATCTCAATACATGCTTTGCACCTTCCAAAACATCGAGGTAGGCTCAACCTATTAGGGGCTTCCAAAATATACCTGGAGGTATGTAGAAGTGCAGTCCATGGTAGTGTTTTCTTATGCGTCTTATATGATAGGAAGTATTCTGATATACTTTTCATATGTGGAGCGTCATCCAATATACCCAAGGTTACGGGAGAACAATCTGATATACTTATATATGTGGGATGTCGAGTACCCCCATAATGTAACATAGACAAGAAATGACAACTCCTACGTTTAAGGATGACGGAACACGTCTTTAGCCTAGACCTCTATTTGTGTCTCTAATGTTCAAAATGCTCCTTATATTGATTGAGTAAATTCTATAACTTGATCTTCAATTATGTTTCAATTTCAAGGCTCACGATACGAGTTCACGAGAATTCCCTATAATGCAATCTAGCATGATAATAATAATTCTTTAATTTTCAATAAAAATCTATCTAGGAGTGGGAAGAAAGAAATAACGATGAAACAATCAAGAATGCGGCAATGAAAAATCCCTAAGTATATATTTTAATGCAAATGCTCCAACTTAAATTAAAACCCTATATGATGTGAATAATGAAATTTTTTCTTTTTTTTTCCTCTTAGTTTACAAATTAAATGAAAACTAAGATGCAACTAAATCATTGATTAAAAATAAATCACATAGAATAAGAATATAATATAATTTTCCCCAAGCCAATCAACAGTCAAGCCAAAATGTTTAGAAAAGACCTAATTGATAAGAAGGAAGAAAAAACGAAAGAAATTCTCATCAAAGACTAATAAAATAAAATGCAAATGCTATGTTGGCTTTTTAGAGACACAAACAAACTTGGAAAGTCAACAAAACATCCTAGACCAAAGTAGAATGTAGAGAAAGGAAAATGAATGCAAATTTTTTCATCCTAAAGGATCATTGTTAGGGAAAATCAGGTACCAATGCGTAGCATTGCATAGCTAGAGAGGAGAGGTTGCACTGGGTCGCTCCATTTCATAACATAGATTGTTTTAGTGCTAATTTGGTAAAAACATGACACAAGAAACCCTACCAAGCTCAAAAATGTGTTTCCTTAAGGTCAATTACTGTCATAATAAGTCGATTAAGTTTGCTTTGAAAAGTGAAAAAATGTTAAGGCCAAGGAAACCACTAAGGAAAATATCGATCCCTAGTGGATTCACCAATTTGTTATATGGAAAAGTCACTTTTGCAGATAAAAATAAACTCCTTATATCTAGTCGTTTGATCTTGAACAATAGAGTAAAAAGAGATGTATTTTTTTCTTAGAAAGATTAGAATACGGAAAAGAAACCTACCTAGAATCCGTAGTAAGTCCTCCTCTTCTCCTCACTTGTAAGTTCCAACTCAGCTCCACACATTGTAAATGGAACCTGCAATAATGAATAAAACAAGCAAAGGAACTATAATATCCACATAGCATAATCCAATGTCCCTAATAAATGAGTCAACATGGCATTGAAATACATAAGTATAAACATGACACAAGTATAGGAAAACATAGTTCCTTTTGTATTAATAAATAATAGAGGGAGTTACAACCATATATAGAATTTGACTTTGTAGATATCTCCCCAATTGTTGTTTCCTTCCTTACCACAAACAAAACCTGCACACTCATCCGTAATGTAAGTGGATGATGATTCCTTAAGCTCAAAGTAGTAGCACAAGCGCACTAATAATCTCCAAAAGCCAATCCAAACTCTATGGGAGTCAATAAATTTATAGGGTAAACATGGTAGTTTAGGATTTACCAATCTATGGTTGAGATCCACTAATGATGGGGGATAAGCTCAAAGGATAAGAGATAAGGCCTTTAGAGAATGAATTAGATATCTCTATCCATGGTAAATAGTTAAAACCACCTTATAATATTTTGTAAGGAGAATTTTTGAAAATATTTTTTAATTTTCCTAAAATTCTAGAACCATCGCACCTACAGAGTAGAGAAACATGCATCTATCAGTGCAGGTGCTCAGTTATGAAACTTGCAACCATTGTAGGTGGACAAGCATGTAGGGTGTGCTGGGGCTAAAACCAACTTTTTAAAGCTGATTGACCCAAAAACTTAGAATTTTTGGAGAGGTTATGCTTAGAGGATGTGGCAAAATGGAAAAAATGGCCTGTAACAATAATCTTTCTTATAGCTCTATTCTTTTCTACATATCCAATGTACATTTACATATTTTCATCAAGACTTAGATATTCCTATAGATTAAGATATCCCATTCGAAGAATTACTTTTATTTATATTGTGGGATCATCCTCTTTTAAACAATGAATTTGTGTTTTCTTATTTTCCATGTTTTTCTATATCATCTCCTTTGATAAGAAGGATGATATTGTACTGCTAAAACTTAAAGTAGTTACATGTTGATGTTTGTAGCTCAAATAACTACTTTTACATAGGACTAAGTATCTAGCATGTAGAAATCACACAAAGTCTTCTTAGGACACTTTTGAAAGAACTAAGTTGTTATTGCAACTTAGCCTAAGTCTAGCTTATGGAAAGCACATAATTAATTATATTTTCTATTGAACAAAATAACTTAGGAAAAGCAAAGTATTTTATTTAGTGATAATGTTTGATCTAAATCATTGATTTCAAGCACGTGATATATAATCTTGGCTATCCATCACCTTAGAGATTATATTGAGGGATTTATGTCAATGAAAGGTTAAAAAAGAAAGATTCACGAGAGGAGAAGGACACGTAATATAGTGGAACAAGCCATTAAGAAATAAATTTTGTCAAGTGAGGAGTGAGATACTTTAGTTCCTTAGGTATGAGGAATGTGCATGAGTAAAATATTGGAAATCTAGATCAATCATGTAGATCGAGAATAGATCTAGGACCCAATCATCTAGATCAGATCCATGGCATGTTTAATTTTTATATTCCTTAATTAGGCCATTATCATAAAACAAAAGCCCAAGAATGTTCATATTATTATTTGAATGAAGAACTATGTGTTATATGTGAATGAGATTGGTTGAAAGATTGTGCTTCCTCTGAATAATCGTGTTAAGAACCTAGTTGTGTATATAAATAGCAGATCTCTAACAATTTTCTAGGAAAAAATTACTATGCGCTAGGAATAGAATTTAACATGGTATTAGAGCGAAAACTATAAGAAGTTGATCTTAAGGTGCCAAGTTTGTACAAAAATAGTTGGAGTCAAGTTTTGATCATACGACCTGCATATTTAATAAAAATTAGGCCATACGAAGGTTGCACAGTATATGGTGGCCAAGGAAAATTATTTTGCAGGAAAAAGATCATGTTGTACAATGGATAAGAAAAATAATGAAATTAAATTAAAAAAAAGTGAGGTAGTTGAGTGGGCCATAAAGAGCCCCATCTAAGGTTTTTAAATGACCGAAGGTTTCCAGACCTATCACTAGGGCTAATTTCCCTACACATGTTGTGTGTGAATGGTGGTGCAAGGCTTCGTAGAAGGAAAATTTGAGGATGATAATGCATAAGGAATTTTTGTAGAATGGGATCACATAGAGAATGATCACTGTAGAAGAAAATGACTATGAGCATAGAGAAAAAATGAAGGGTGTCAGGACTAGATGGAGTGAACTTGCATAATGGGAGGTGTTAGAAGGATAGATCTTAGTTGCAAGTAATATATTGATTGTGTTATGAATAGAATATAATAGGTCATGTTGTCTTACATTGTAGGACAATACCCCTAAACTATTTTCAACATTCAAAGGGAGCGATTCGGTCTAGTGTAGGTGAAGTTGCAGACTAGAGATTGTTATAGATGTATTGGATCCAAGTGAGGAGTTGACCATTGGGAGACGATATGAAGGTATTCTCAAAATATTGGGTGAATAAAGTGTAGGTAAAGCATAAGGTTAGGATCTAAAGAAATTCAAGTAGCTGGAATCCTATTGGGTGGAGAAGAGTGTTGGAAAGTAACAAGGTTCAGTCTTCATAATGACATGTGAAATTGTGATTTTATGTAATTGATGAAAATAAGAAAAATAAAATTATTATTACGCTTGTCTCATGGGTTTCATGAGAAAGAGATTTTATTTTAGTATGACTCCCATTCTGAGTTCTTAGGATTGGTCATAAAATTAATTCGAGTCTATGTATGTATGAAGGACCCTTCTTGGTCATATTACACTTATGTATAAGTCAATAAGATTGTCAAGTAGCCCTCAAAGACAAGCACACGTTATCCCTCTTCAAGTTGGCCTCAAGATGAAATGAAGAACTCATGTTGGCTTCACCTAAAATGGAGACACAATTTTTCAAACTATCATGTTGGATAATACACATGGACATTATAATATAAATAGGTAGCTTAACCTATTTCATAGTCAAGCAGATTGTATCACCCTCTGAAATTCAGATGACTAATTATAGAGACAAGTTCGGTAAAGGAGCTCAGATAAGGGTATAGGAACATGAGATAATTACAGAGGCGAGAAATATGGGATTTTTGAGGTCTAAAATGGGCCTCCTAAGGAAATTATAAACTAAGAGTGGAAATAATAAAATAATATTAAATGACATCATCAAATTTTAGAGGGAAAAAAGAAAAACTATTTTTTGAACTCGTATTTTCAACTTATCCCCTTGTGGGTTTACTCAAATTTCGAGCACAAACACTCGTTGGATGAATAGTTTGATTCCTCATCCAAGGAGTACCCATTTTGCATACTTTAGATGGACATTTCTACAAAAAAACTGAGAAATACATGGAAAACATGATTGCAATGTGAATAGTCACAGAATTGCAAGAGACCGCTTGATATATGAAGACCAAGAGTCACAAGAATGTAATATTAATATACATCTTTTTTAATAGAAATGTATTCACTTTTATCCTATTTGGTTTTCCATTATTCTTTTGAAATGTGGCACCATCTCAATTAATGGAGCAACCTATTTTATTCAATCAGAAAGGTCCACCAAAATGTCTCATCAAAACACTCAAAAGTGTTAATATCAATGAGGTTAGAAACAAGCATGTCATAACCTCCAACATACAAGATTTAGGTGGTGTATATAATTTTTATTCAAATGATGAGGATGATATAGATGTTTCATATTATCATGAATTGAATTTATCTACTAATTTTAAACCAATTTGAGGAATTCTCTCAGATGATGAGTGGAAAAAATAAATGCACAAGTATGATGCTCTCATAAGAAATGGGACATGGAAGTTTCTGAAACCTCTATTTGAACCCAATCTAAATCACTTCAAGTGGGTCAATAAGAACAAGTATAAAATAGATGGTTCACTTAAAAGAATTAAAGCAAAAATCATGGGAAAATAATTTTCAAAAGAAATGAGTTGTTTATTATGAGACATTATCCACATAGAAAAATGGGCGACCATCCATACTCTCTTTTCCTTGGCAACATAGAATGGATAGAAATTTTATCAAATGGATTTGAAGACTACTTTCTTGAATATTTGAAAGAGAAGGTCATCATGTCTAAGTTCAAATATTTTTCAATTGTGAAGGGATGAAAATAAAATTTATCTAGACTCATTGAATCCTTATATGGCTTGAAACAAACATTGTGAGCCTCATATGAAAAATTAATTGAGTATCTTCTGAAATTAAATTTTATGAACTTTAAAGTTGATCATGCAACTCTATTTGTCAAGAGAGTTTGAAAAAATATTGTATACCTTGTAGTGTATTCATATGGTTTTTTGATGATAGGGAACAATGAAATCCGTATTGCATCCATAAAAAAAGAGATGAAGAAAGGGTTTCAGATGATTTTTTTTTTTTAGATATTCACTACTACTTGGGCAATGAAGTGACTCAACATCCAAAGTACATATTCACCTCCCCAAAGAAATACATTGGAGAATTTTTTAACAAGTTTAGCATGGTTAACTCAACAACTATTATGTTTGAATCAACCTTGTATTTTTCACATGTAACCCCAACAAACTTAATTCGATTTAATTTGTTGAGGCCTCATTGAACTTTAGCACAAGAGAATATACCAATTAAACTAGCCATTGGGGCTCCTCAATTTCCCTAAAATAACTACAACCGAACCTCACAACCTTATGGAATCACTAAAGTGATAAAGATATCAAAGGTATAAATAAAATGAATAAAGAAAAGATCACACCCATGACAAGAAAGAACAATGCACTTTGTATTCAATAAAGAAAAGCATGTCTTCTTACATTTACTGAAGGGGAGAGGGAAAGATTGTATGCACTTACTTCAATTAATTTTATTTTAAAATACTAAAGGTACTTTAACATAATTTATTTGTGTGAAAAAATCCAAATCATAAAATAATTAACATAAATAATAATTACACTAATATCTTTCTTCATTATCCTTCTGAATATATATATATATATATATATATATTATATATTATATATATATATATATTATATATATTATATCAGTTTGGCAATCTTATTTTAATGAAATAATACAGTGGGAATAATTGTAATTTACTTTTATAAGTTTAACCTTGTTATTTCCAACATATTTGATGAAATCATTTACCAAACCAATGTGTTTAGTTCTCTCATCTTTTGTTGATCTAATGAAATCAAATAGGGCAAAAATTATATTACAATATTCACATAACATTTATACAATTCAAAAAACTATAAATATGAGCTTCCAAATTGTTACTATGGTAGACAAAATACAATTTGTTTTGTTTTAGTAATCACTAAATTTTAAACGGTTATAAAAAAATTGTAACAACAATGTTGGTTTTATCTATGTATGAGAATATTATTTTTAAAATTTCTTTAAATATGTTTTTATCAAATTTAATATTAACATTAAATATATTAAAATTATTATTATTATTTGTTTGTTAAGTAATGCGAGTTTTGATATCACTGGAACGCTTAACTTATAACTTGAGTAGTTGTGACCTAAGTGTTGGAAAATGCATTAGAGAAGAATTTAATTCACTTTTCATTACATAATTTTTACTTCTGACATTATATTTTCAATTTTCTTCATTATGTTTATGTTTTTATCATCACATAAATGGCAAAACAATAAATATGATAGCCATACAAAAATGAATACAAGATATAGGCTCCAAGCCAAGGAAAAACCCCTGCAAGGGGAAACCCTATAAAGAAATTCTCTTCTTATATAATCAACGTATTCAAAGGAGACTTCTACGACAAATCCTAGACCAAGGCTACCACCAAGAACTAAGTCAACCAACCTTCCTCCTTCTTTAAAGAAAGCGAAGAAAAATGTACAAGATAAAATTGAGTTTTTGCAGCTTGAGACATAGTTACAACAAGAAGAGATACAACAATGTAACTATCATTATGAACTTGTTTTTTTTTAGAAAAATCCTATATTTGAGGTTGAAATTGACTCCTCTGATCAGTGAACAAGCGATCAAGTCAGTAAATCTAAGGTTGATCCCCATCAAGTTCCAAATTTAGGACCATTTTTACATAAAGATGCAAAACATCAGGTTGCACTTCCCAAACCCATTATTAGACCTTTGGAAGAGATTATCAATAAAAGAAATAGAATTAGTCTTGGATATGACAAGGAGGTCTCTCTTCACACTCCATACCACTCCAAGCCCTTCCAGTTTCATAGTACTGGGTTTTTTTCATGATAATTCATATTCAGATGTTCCTTCTCCTCCTCCACAACAATAGATTGTGAAATACCAACATTGTGAACGAGTTGGTCATATGAAAGATCACTATTTTGATCTTCACCCATGTAATAATTGTGTTCAACACACTCTTTCTTCAAACAAATGCTTCAAGGAGAAGACTCTTGCAAGAACACAAATTCACCTTGGATGGATCACTTATTGGCAATGGGCTTCAATAGCCGAGAAGATATTTTTCTCATATAACAAAATGTGTTCTAGAGTATTGAAAAGTATTGCATTTCAATTCTCTTTATCTTCTCACCTTGTATCTAACAAGGGGGGATTTGGTGTTCATCTATAGTTTTCAAAGATAAATCAAGCGAGCTTGGGCCATAACTTTCACTTGTAGCCTTAGCCTACAATTGGAGACAACCATACCCAGATTCAGAGTTATAGCTAGAGGCAGAGAAGCCCCTATGCATGCCTTTGGTTGGTGGCCTTCCTTAAATTGCCACATGTTTCATACCTCCCTTTTCATGGTTGAAGGTATCCCTCTCCAAAACATTAAGGAGCACTTCCTCTAGTAGAAGACTTTATCTTTTTCCATATTTGTAAGAGTTTCAGGAATCACACTAAGCATTCCTTTGGTTTTTGGACTTCCTTAAAGTGTTGTACATTCTAGACCTCCCCTTTTTTGCAGGTTGAAGGTCTCCCTCTTCAAAGCATTAGGGACACTTCCTCTAACAAAAGATTTCAGCTTCTTGCTAGATTTCGAAGAGTTATGGGAACTGCAATAAGCATTCAAGTGTTGGTGGTCATCCTCAAACCATGATCGATTGAGAAATTGAGTTGTCTCACCTTATGCCATCATCTTAGAGAGAAAATTTAGCTTATTGTTATCATGCATTATTGTATTTTTGTAGTAGATATTTCTTCTTCGATTCATATATACCCATTTAGATTAAGGGGGGGAATGTTGGACAACTAATCCTCTAAGGGTTAGTGTGGAATGTGAAAAGTCATCGAAGTCCAAGAGACCACTTGGTATATGAAGACAAAGGGTCAGAAGAATGTAATATTAGTGTACATATTTGTTAATATGAATGTATTCATGTTTATCCTATTTGGTTGTCCACTATTCTTGTGAAATGTAGCTCAATATTAATTAATGGAACAACCTATTCCATTTGATCATAAAGGTCCACCAAAATGGATCATCAAAATGCTCAAAAGTCTTAATATCAATGAGATTAGAAACAAGGAAGTCACAACCTCCAATAGACAACATGGAGATTATGTAGATAATTTTTAGTCAAATGATGTAGATGATATGGATGTTTCATATGATTGTGAATTGAATTTATCTACTAATTTTAAAACAATTTGAAGAAGCTACTTCACATGATGAGTAGAAAAAATAAATCTGCAAGTATGATGTCGTCATAAAAAATGGGACATGGAAGGTTATGGCACCTCTATTTTAAACCAATCTAATTAGTTGCAAGTGGGTCAATAAGAACAAGTATAAAATATATGATTCACTTAAAATAAATAAAACAATAGTCATGGGAAAAGGATTTCCAAAAGAAGTTAGTTTATTGATTACGAGACATTTTCCCCATAGAAAAATGGGCCATCTCTAATCTCTTTTCCTTGGCAACATAAAATGGATAGAAATTTTCTGAAATGGATGTGAAGGCTACTATTTTGAAGGGACTAAAATAACAATTATGTAAACTCATTGAATCCTTATATAGCTTGAAGCAAACATTGTGACCCTCATATGAAAAATTAATTGAGTATATTTTGAAATTAAATTTCATGAACTCTAAACTTGATGATGCAACTCCATTTGTCAAGAAAGATTGAAAAAATATTATTTACCTTGTAGTGTATGTAGATTACTTTTTGATGATAGGGAACAATGAAGGCAATATTGCATCCATAAAAAAATATTTGAAGAAAGGGTTTAAGATGAATAAATTCGGAGATATTCACTACTACTTGGGCCTCGAAGTGACTCAATATCCAAATTACATATTCATCTCCCCAAAGAAATACATTGCATAATTGTTGAACAAGTTTAGCATGGTTAAATCAACAACTATTATGATTGAATCAACCTTGTAAATTTCACATCTAACCCCAACAAAGTTAATTATATTTAATTTGTTGAGGCCTCATTGAACTTTAGGATAAGAGAATCTACCAATTAAACTAGCCATTGAGGATCCCAAATTTCCCTATAATAACTACAACCCAAACCTCACAACCTTATAGAATCACTAAAGTGATAAATATATCAAATATATTGAGAAAAAACACACTTGTGACAAGAAAGAACAAGGAACTTTCTATTCAATAAGAAAAAACATGTCTTCCTACATTTAGCAAAGGGGTGAGGGAAATATGGTAGATACTTCTTTCCATTAATTTATTTTAACAATTAAAGATAATTTAAAATAATTTATTTGTGTGAAGAATTCCAAATCATAAAAGAATTAACATAAATATTAATTACACTAATACCTTTTCTTAATTATCTTTTGAAAAAAAATACATTATATTTAATTTTAATTTGTCAATATTATTTTAATAAAATAATGTGGTGAAAATAATTGTAATTTACTGTTATAAATTTAACCTCATCATTTCCTACATATTTAATGAAGTCATTTACCAAAACAATGTGTTTAGTTCTCTCATATTTTCCTTATCTACTGAACTCAAATAATATATCAATAAATTTAGCGATCTTTATCTTCTACATATATAATCAAATGACTTTGAACACTCGGGAAAAAAAATATTACAATATTCAGATAAAATATATCAAATTAACACAACTATACATTTGAAATTCCAAATTGTTATTATGGTAAACAAAATACAATTTGCTTTGTTTCAATAATCACTAATGTTTAAACACTTATAGAAAATTGTAACAAGGTATTATATATGTATGAGAAGATTATTTTAAAAATTGCTTTAGATAAGTTTGATTAAAGTTAGTATTAATATTAACCGTGGGCAATATGGAAACAAGGCAGAAAACCAGGGAGGCAGAGGAGAAACATAACTCATCTATGGAGGATAAGAGCCGGAAAGGGAAAGGAATTCTGAAGGACGATCAACTGGCAGAGGTCTGGGAGATCGAGGACGAATCCGAGGAGGAGCTGCCCAGAGGAGAAGAGAATGTGAGGTCCTTCT
Organism: Pinus taeda; assembly: GCA_000404065.3. Taxonomy (NCBI): domain Eukaryota; kingdom Viridiplantae; phylum Streptophyta; class Pinopsida; order Pinales; family Pinaceae; genus Pinus; species Pinus taeda. The sequence goes on along the minus strand of APFE031328259.1, from coordinate 947 downwards.
ATAAGGACAGGTTTGCAGACGAGGAGCGTCATCATATGGAATATGACCACTCAGCCCCGAAGGAGACGAAAGTTCATCGTTACGGCATGAGAAAACGGGCGATGAGCCCCGACAGTGGTGCGAATTCGAGTAGGAAAAGGGGTCGAGGACAGGGAAGGAGGACGCAGGAGAAGGGGGAGAGTTCTAGGCAGGATTCGAAACCTGCTAAACTGCCAAGAAGGACGTTGAATCATAGAATCCGGCGAGCTGAAAGAGCATACCAACGTAACAAAAACCCAGAAGTTAGGAGAGTTATGCAGTTTCTAGAGGAAGAGTCTCTCCAAGACCAGTCTAAAGATGAAATGGCGGATTGGGAGTTTCTGCTTCACGATCCAGGCCATACCAGGGGACGAATGTCCTTATTCAAGAAATCCTTGCACATATACTGGGTTATGAAGCAGCTGATGGCAAAAGCCCTTGAACAGGTAGCCAAGGATATGGTCGAGCTAGCCAAGGGAGACCCTGACCTGCGCAGGGAATTGAGCTTCATATGCACTACGATGGCAAAGCAAGAAGAAAAGTTGGACATGATTTTGCAGCTGCTGTAGGGGGGCCAACAAGATGCAGAGCGTGGAACGAGTCCGCAACCAGCTATGGATAATGCTTGACTTGAGATATGTTCAAGAAAACTCATAGTCTCTATAGTATCAGTTTTTTGTCTGATTTAGGTAGAGATATATACCTCTTGCAGACTAGTAGTATTAGAAAATCTCAAGACTGCCTTGTTTATTTAGCTAAGATTATCAGATTATGGGCCTTCTTCTTTTGGGCAGCCATCAAAAACTATAGATGGATTAAGTACCCGGTTTCCCCATGTGGGTGGGTCTGCAATATTTTGATACTATGTAATGGTTTATTTTCTATCCAGTAATAGAAAGAGTTCCACCTGAGCTTACAAAAAAAAAAAA
>APFE031328247.1:48473-94494 GCA_000404065.3 Pinus taeda | reverse complement strand
AAAAACAATAAAGGAGTTGAGTCTTAAAAGACCAGGAAGGAAACCTAGAGATACAAGAAGAATCCACCTGGTAGGAAAAACTGCAGATATCATGATGGGAAAAATTACTATGCAGAAGTATGTAGATCCCGGTAGTCCAATTGTCAAAACCCATATCGATGGGGTAGAAATTCCAAATACTTTGATTGATTTAGGGGCTGCTATCAACATCATGAGTAGACAGACTATGGAACTGCTGAAACTTCCTAATCTTCTTTTTACACCTACTTTATTGCAACTTGCAGATCGATCAATTATCAAACCAGATGGTGTATTAGAAGACATTTCGATCTCCTTAGACTCTTGGGAATATCCAGTAGATTTCATGATTTTAACTCCCAAGAGTAATTTAGGAGGACACCCTCTCATCTTAGGAAGACCTTGACTAACCACAGTTGATGCCTTTATCAGTTGTAGGTATGGGGATATGTATATTTTTTATGGTAATTCGACAAAGAAATTCAATTTGTATCCCCCAGCAAAAGCAATTACAGAAATAGGAGATAATGAGTGGGTTGATGATGAGGATACTATACAACCTGTCGTTACCATTTCTGAAGTTAGTGAAGATAGTCAAATTCTGAACACATTAGAAAACTTTGAAACATCTTCAGAATATGACCACACACAATTTCAGTTAGATTTTGACATTGAGTATCTATCATCTAGACAAATGTATCTTTTCTCTATGGAAGAGTTTGGTAGTTCCGCCATTGAGATCTTTCTAGGTAAAACATTGAATATCAACAAAAACTTGGAAAGATCACAACAGGGAGAACTAACCAAAATCTTGCAAAAACATTCTACTGCATTTGCATGGGAGTATACAGATATGAAAGGTATTGACCCTAAGACTTGCATTCATCAAATCTACATCAAGGAAAACAGTAGACCAATCAGACAACCTCAGAGAAGGATGAATCCAAATCTTAGGGAGATAGTGAAAGAAGAGCTCCAAAAACTACTCAATGTAAACTTCATTTATCCAATTTTAGATAGCCGATGGGTTTCTCCTTTGGTTATAGTACCTAAAAAGAATGGTAAATGGAGAGTATGCATTGATTACAAGGAATTGAACAAAGCAACCTTGAAGGATCACTTCCCTTTACCCTTTATCGATCAGGTATTAGACACTTTAGCAGGCAAAAAGTACTTTTCATTTCTAGATGGTTTTAGTGGCTATAATCAAATTCAAGTAGCACCTGAAGATCAAGATAAGACCACATTCACCTGTCCATGGGGAATTTTTGCTTACCAAGTGCTTCCTTTTGGATTATGTAATGCACCCGCAACATTTCAAAGGGCAGTACTAGGTATCTTTTCTGATCTAATCCATGATTGTGTAGAGGTCTACATGGATGATTTTACAAGTTTATGATGACTCATTTGAAGAGGGCATTTTAGAAATTTTGGCGAAAAGTCTTTATTAGATGTCAAAAGAAACAAATCTTTCCTTAAGTCATGAAAAAATGCCTTTATGATGTTTACTGAGGGATTGTTTTTAGACATCATATTTCGGAGATGGAATTAAAGTCTCGATAGATCAAAAGTGAAGTCATCTCCAGTTGCCTATTTCCAAATTGTCAAAAAGATGTAGAAGTTCTTGGATTTACTGGATACTATAGAAGATTTATTGAAAACTTCACCAAAATAACATCTCCACTCTTCAAATTACTTACAAAATACTGTGAATTCAAATGGAATCCTAATTGTCAATCTGCATTTGAAACTTTGAAAACAAGAATACCTGAAGCACCAATTTTGAGAGGGACAAATTGGAAACTTCCTTTCCATATTTCCACCGATGCTTCAGATACAACTCTAGGAGCTGTGTTGGGTCAAAAGGATTTAATTCCTTATGCCATTTACTACACCAGTAAAAATTTGACTCCCACTGAGTTAAACTATACTGTGACTGAAAAGGAGTTCTTAGTTGTTGTTCGTGCAATCAATAAATTTAGACATTATATAACAGGTTATGAAACTTTTGTCCATACTGATCATTCTGCAATTAGATATCTAATGGAAAAACCTATTACTAATGGTAGAGTTACAAGATGGCTTTTACTTTTACAAGAATTCAATATTACTGTGTTGGATAGACCAGGGAAACAAAATACAGTAACTGATTTCTTGTCTAGAATCCAAAATACTAATGAAGATTCTCCTGTAGAGGACAAATTTCCAGATGAGTATTTTTTTGCAGTAACTACTAAGACTCCTTGGTATGCAGATATTGCTAACTATTTGGTTATAGGAAAGCTACCTCCACATTTATTTCCCAGTGAAAAAAGAAGAATTATTCAGGAGAGTTCGAATTATTCATGGATTTCTAATGAATTGTTTAAAACAGGGCTAGATTGTGTGATCAGAAGATGTGTTCGGGAAGATGAAATGCCTGATATCCTCAAGGCATGTCATGATGAACCATGCGGTGGACACTTTGTTGACAAAAGGGCGGCCTATAAAATCCTTTATTTGGGGTATTATTGGCCTTCCCTTTTCAAAGATGCAAAACAATATGTCAGAAGGTGTGACAGCTGCCAAAGAGTTGGGAGACCGACCCTTTCAAATGAAATGCCATTACAACCACAGGTACTCATCGAACCCTTTGAAAAATGGGCTTTAGATTTCATTGGACATATTAATCCACCATCTAGGCAGAAGAAGTATATATTGGTATGCACTGATTATGTCACTAAATGGGTAGAAGCCAAAGCTTTATCTGCTGCTACTGAAAATTCAATTGTTAGTTTTCTTTATGAGGATATTTTTACTTGCTTTGGTGTTCCAAGAGAAATTGTGACAGATCAGGGAAGTCAATTTACATCTAACTTGATGGAGAAGCTGATGGAAGAATACAAAATCAAGCACAGAAAATCTACTCCTTACCATTCACAAGCAAATGGCCAAGTGGAGTCTACAAACAAGGTGCTTGAGAGTATCATCACCAAAACTGTTCATCTACACAGAAGAGAATGGGCAGAAAGGCTTCCTGAAGCCTTATGGGCCTACAGAACTACATGGAGGAATACAACAGGACATTCTCCCTTATGGACTTGTTTATGCGGAAGAATTCCTGCTCCTCATTTGAGTTTCAAGTCAAAGACTTTCAAGATGGCAGGTCCAGTTGGGAGAATCTATTAGGAAGCCCAAAAGCACAGAATGGAGCAGCTGAATGAGCTAGATGAGTCAGACCAAGAAAGCAATTTTAGGGACTGATCTAGTTCAACATCAAAAGCTAAGTGGCATGACAGATATATCAAAAGAAAAAATTTCAAGAGGGAGATATGGCGCTACTGTTTGATTCCAAGTTTCACAAGGACTTTCAAAGGTAAATTTCAGACCCATTTGGCTTGGGCCATTATGAAATTGACAAAGTCTTTAACAATGGAGCGGTAAGAATCAAGACTATTGATGAATTTCAGATTCCTCTTATTGTGAATGGCCATCGATTGAAAATTTATCAGAAGCCACTCTCAAAAGAGGAATTTGTCAAGATGTTCCAAGAGAATTCTGCAATAAGGCTGGTGGAGAAGAATCCTTCTTCCCCACCAGCCTAGCCTTTGTTTCTTTCAGTTAAAAATAAAAAATAAAAAAAAATTGTATAAGCCTGAAAACCAATCATAGATTGGCAGTCTTATACAGAAAATACAGAGTGAACATCAGGGGCACCTGACACTCTATATTTTCCAAAAAAAAAAAATCTCTCTCTCCTCTCCTTTTCTTTCCATTTCACTCCATCCCCATCTCATTCACTTCACTCCATCTCATTTGCCATTTCACTCCATCTCCATCTCATTCACTCCATTCCATTCATGTCATTTTCATTTCATTAATAAAAGCTCCTTTCTGGACTACTTTCACTCAGTTAGTTCTTTTCTAACTGCCTTTGTTCAGCTAAGTGGGTGCTGTCCTAGTTTCCGCAGCTGGAGACTGTTTTTGCAGCTGGAGACCGTTTCCGCAGCCAGAAACGATTTCCGCAGCTACCACCACTCTGTTTTGCAAAATTCACAGTCAAAGTGTTAGTGCAAAAACCATGAAAATGCAGGTGTAATTGAGCAATTGCCATGAAGACATGGAACATCTCCAAGACATCAAGAAAGAATAGTGGATAAAGGCTATGGGCAAGAAATGACAAAGTTTCCAAAGGTATGAGCAATTTTTTTTTATCAAATAACAATTAAAGTCATGATTATGCATAGTTATCAAACCATGAAAAGTTCTACTATGTGCAATGATTCAATATGATAGCTCTATTGTCTACTCCTATCCCACGATATTACTCCGCACACCATACATTTATTTCTTAATGGTCTCATGATGGATTTTTCGGGTTTAAACTCAAGTTGGCTGCACTTTCATTTGCCACCTGCGCTCATGAGATGTGACCAATCCCTTTACGACTCCTCTCCACCGCATTTTCCGCAACCATCTATCAAAACGTGTAATCTCCCATACGCAGCCATTAATTCAAATCTCGTCTCCACTCCGCTCACTTACCATTTCATTAAAAGTTTCCATTTCATATACACGCATTTCAAATTGTGAAGTTATTTGTGCTTGTCTACCCTCTGTTCCGCTTGTAATTTGAGGCATTCCCGTTACCTGCTCCAATTGCAGCGACTGCATTTTACAGCAAACCCTGCAACCGAGCTACTTTCCCTCTGCTAAATCCTTTGCACAATTGTATCCTCGGTTGAAATTCAAAACAGAGAGAGGGATGGGAAAATTACTAAGGGCAGAGCCAGAAGGACTGAAATATTTAGAAGGTTACCCCCAAGCAAAGGAATTGCTGAGGAAAGCCAAATGGTTACACTTCATCCAGAAGTTCAAAGGCCATAACAAAGAGGTAACCAAGGCTTTTGCACGGTCTTTCAATGGTCAAATGGTGGAGATTGAAGACTTGAAGCTCACGGTGACCGAGACAACAATAGCAACTGCCACAGGCATACCTCAAGAAGGTGAACGATGGTTCAAAAACAAAAGCGTGGATGAACAAGCATGGAGGATTATGCTAAGAAACCCAGGTATGGACACCACTGTGTTTACTAAAGGAATACCTGTTCATGCACTGAAGGAAGAATGGGCCAGTCTCCTATTAGTTATCCAAAAATTTGTCACTTGTGAGGGCCGCCATGGTTCGATGTACATGTACCATGCTAGACTGCTGATGAATTTCTTAGAGAATCAGACTCTTAATTTACCTTATTTCTTGCTGTTAAGTTTGAAAAAAATGAGTATTATAGTCCAAAAACACATAGGCAATATAAAACCTCATCTATACCATCTTGGACTTGTAAAAATTCTCATTGAGGACCAACTAAAGAAAAACAAAGATACCTGGGAAAAATTCTTGATAAGAAACTACTTCCAAGAGCCAGCTGAGGCCTCTGAAAGTAATACACCAAAGGCACCAAGGAAAAGTAGGAGGAGAGAAAAAATCACTCAAATCCAAGACTCCCCTACTACAAAAACTCAAGAAGTTGGTCAACAAGAAGAGGAAATTAGAATTAAAGACAAGAAACAAAGGAAAGATAAAGATAAAAGGACCATCCAAGAAGTCTACCAATCACTTGAGCCATCCATAGAAGAGGATTACCAACCATTGTCAGAAAGATTAGTACATCTTCAGGCTGCTATAGCAAAGAAAAAGGAAAAAGGGAAACAGAGTGTACGAGAAAAGAGTACTAGTCCACCAGTCTTGTGGAGAAGCCACAGGTTAAGAGGGAAGTGGAATAAAACACAAATAAAACGGCCCCACTTCATTGACTTGGGTGGAGAAACACCGGAGAAAACTCCAGCTGGCCGTACTTCACCTAGTCCTCAACCAAGTATTGAAACTAGTCCCCTACATAATGAAAGCCCTTTTTGGCCAGAGCTAGAGAGTAGTCCTCCTCCTCCTCCACCAGATTTTGAGCTCAGTCCAAGAAAGACACTTGAAATATATCCCAATGAACAGAAGGTATATGACTACTTGGAGTCATTGGAAAAATCAGCTGCAGGTCCGAGTACCACTCTGCCACTAGATGCACAAATTCAGTCCTTAAAACATGAGGTGTTTGAATTAGAAGTCCTAAGCAGGCATATCAAGCAGGAAAATGAAACACTCAAGGAACATATCAAAGTAGATAAAATTATTCATGATAATGCCATGCTTCATTTAGGACTATGGCAAAAGAAAAACAAGAAATTGAAGAAAAAGTGCAAAAAGTTGAGCAGAGCCTTAATTAATCTCAAATTCAGATGTCTAATAAGGAAACCAAGGATGGTGGTGGCACCAAAGAAGAATAAAAGAGGGCTAGATGTCCTAGCAGAAGCATCAAAACACATGGAGTAGAGGGGAATGTCTAAATTTTGGTTGCATGAGGACATGCAACACCTTCACAGTGGGGGTATGTTGAGTCCCAAACCTGCACTTCCCTATATACCCTTTTAGCCTTCTTTTTCCATTTACTTCATCCACCCAGCTGTCAAATCATTACATATTAGGCTAAAAAGAGCTTATGAAATGGTTTCCTAACTATGTTTCTGACTGTTGTTTGGTTTAGATTTTTTGTTCAAATAGCTGCGGAAACTTGTCACTTTCCGCAGCCAGCCTGAGTTTTCGCAACCATTTTGTCAAAAGATATGCTACAGGTGTCCAATGGAGAAACCAGCCACATGGGTAGGATGCAGGCAATGTGTACATGGAGTGTGTCCTCTCAGATCAGCCAAATCGCTCATAAACAATCATGGTCAACGACGGTCAAAGGAAGGGCCAAATGAGGAATTTTACGGTGGCACGACTCTGTTTTGGCACATGTGAAGGATTGCGTGGCACGATCCTTCATTCTTGGAGGTACTGGCACAACTATCGACCAGCCTGTGAACCGAATCAAGCAACCACCACTCCATGAACTCAACTGCTGTAATGACCATCACACTAAATCTCAGGCCGTGGAGATTTACGTGTCTCTTGGCAGCACAAATCTAGGAATTAGTTATTAGAATTTGCACTTATAAATAATTCGTTGATATATGCTGAACAGTTAGTATGAAATTTGTAATTTTGGCTGTTGTTTCATCCCACTGTGTTGTATTTTCCTTTACTTTATTTATGCAATTCAATACATGAGAAGACAGCGTTCCTGAATCCAATTTGTGAATAAGTAGTTGGTTGGCTGAGGTGACAGAGGGCCCCTGTACACCAAAGCTTGTATAGTTTCTTACTTGCTTTTGTTTACTGCTTTTTGTAGTCATTACCTGTACATATTTTATGTTGTTATAATGTTCATCACTGTCCATATTTCATGTTCTCTTCATAACTGTTAAGCTGATCAGTGTTTCCTTTACAGGTTTTTGTAGGCAGCTCGGGCACATTTACATGTTTTTGATAGCTACTGACATGAGATCATCTTGTCCTTTCTGCTGATTTTTAGTCATTAAGTTTAATTCCAGCATTGTCACTTCTTTCAAGTTTTGTTTTGCTTGATTACTTTTCTGCCATTTAGACATCATATTCCTTACTTGTTTATGATTTCCTTTCTATAGCCAAGCGACTCAATCAGTAAGGAATCAGAATATTACTTGAAGTAGTGTGATCTAGTTTGCTTTCCTGCAAGTTAGAGATTGAATTACTTATGTCATTTTCAAGAGTTTATGCAATTTAATTTCTTGCAATTTAGATATCATAACACTTAGCTTGTTTATGATCACTTCCTATAGCCGGACTGAGTCGAAAGGTGAAGGGTCAGAATGTAGGTTGAAGTAGTGTGATTTAGTTGCTTTACTTTCAGTCTTTGAGTTGCTTTAAGTTCAGATTTTATTTTCTTTTTCACACAGCAGTAAGGATACTGGGCCATTGTCACTAGTTCATTGTTTTGATGCATTTACTTCTTTTTGAGAATTGATTTCATTACAGTCAGTTTAGAAACTTTATTTTTGAACTTTTAAGGTTGGAAAATCATTGTAAAAATCATCATTACCATTCACACTTAATTTTCAATTTCGCCATCTCACACTAGGGAATCCACAGAAGATAAACCCAAAAACAAACTAAAAACTCAAAAACGACAAAAGACTAAGGAAAAGGTTATCTTGCACAAACAGTGCACTTCACTTCATTAGTTTACGACTCCCGGATTGACATTTTAAATAGCAATTTAGGACATACTAAATTGACTAAACACCCACCTGTTGAGGGCTTCCTAGAGAAAACCATCTCCACCCCAACACTTGGGATTTTCCTAATACCACCTCACCCAGATCCAAAATCTTCTGGCAATCTAAAGCTCGACCAATAATGGATCCCATCACACCATGGCTATCCAGAAATGGAAAGGCAAGGCTAACACCACTGTCAAAACTTGACAAAACCCATGCCAATGACAACAACTAAACAAAATACACACATGAATATACCATGCATGCTAAAACCAGTTAGGAAATCATACTTGCAACCTGTTACCTGCAAGTATTCTTGCTGAAGCTGCTTGATCCAACCTTTCCTTTTCCTTCCTTTGATTTCTTGATTTCCTTCTCCTCTTGGTGCTATTATCCTCTCTAGAACCAATTCCAAAACTTAGCTGATAAAAGGCCCCAAACTGATGCTTTGATAACTTTTATTATTGATGCCTCTAATTTCCTCATTTTTCCTCTATTTTCCTTCAATTTCCTCCTCACATGCAACCTATGACCTTTCACCTTCCTTTTCTCCTAATTTCCTTTATTTTCATAAATAAAATGCCAATAATGCCTTTTTTCTTTTTCAAAGCCTTTGTTAATTTCCCCTTAGCCATAATAAACAAGTGGTGCCCACTAGGTTGCTTTGCCCAATATTTAGCTTGGAAGATGAGTCCCATGACATTGGTCTTATTTTTCCTTTATTAACTTTATTACATGTACTTTTAGTTCATGGTTGTTACAGACCCCTCCCCCTTAGGGTAGCACCATCCTCGGTGTTCTATGACACCTAGAACTAGCAAAACCGTTAAAAGCAAAAAATACTACCCATGGAGCTTTATAACCCAAATCATCGTAGTATTTACAATCAACATACTGCTTAAAAGCAAGAACCATCATGACAAACATGACAACCATACCACTTATTAGATCTTTATAACATAACTCATTGTGATATTTACCATATCAACCATACATAAATATGTACATATACCACAATTGTTTTTCCTCAACTGAAAAATAATGAAGGATGCATATCCCACATCTGATCAACCATCTCCCATGTAGCTTCTTCATGCCCAAAGTGCTTCCACTACAATTTAACTTGCCTGATTCCTCTGTTCCGGAGCATGAGTTGTTTCTGCTGCAATATGCACTGAGATTCTGACTGTAATTCCCCTTCTGGCTCCACCTGCAATATAAAACAATCAATCACATGATCAACATACTTCACATATATTTTAAGCAATGAAACATGGAAAACATCAAGGAATTTCACTGTCAAAGGCAATGTAAGTCTGTAGGCCACTGGTCCAATCCTTTCAAAGATCTCTAAAGGCCCACAATACCGAGGTGCAAACTTGGCACATGATCTAATCCTCAAGGAGCTCTTCTTGATCTTGATGTGAAAGTACACATGCACCCAACTTGTAACTCCCTAATGCCCCGTGTTGGTCTGCATAACTCTTCTGCCTATCCTGTGCTGCCTTTAGATTTTGATTGATAACCTGCATTTCCTATTCCATTTCTTCCAACATGTCTAGTCCTATCAGTACCCAATTCACTGGATCACTCTAGCTGATGGGAGTGTTACAACTCCGCCCATAGAGTGCCTCAAATGGACTCATCCCCAGTGACTCCTGATAACCATTGTTGCAAGCAAACTCAACAAGTGGAAGATACTCCTCCCACATTCGATGTTGATGCATCCTGTACATCCTTAGCATATCCTCTAGGATCTTGTCGACCCTCTCTACCTGTCCATCTATCTATGGATGGTAAGATGCAATGAAGGCGAAATTTGTACCCAAACCTGCGAATAACTCCTTCCAAAACTTGCAAGTGAACTTAACATCTCTGTCTGACACAATCTTCTTCGAAACACTGTGCAAGCTCACTATCTCCTTGATGAAGACCTGTGCTACATCACTAGCTAAATAAGTAGTCTTCACTAGAATGAAGCGAGCTACCTTGCTCAACCTGCCAACCATTACCATGATGAAATCATGTTGCTTCAATGTCCTTGACAAACCTGTAATGAAATCCATGGAAATGATCTCCCATTTCCACTTTGGAATCGGAATAGGTTGTAACAAACCTGCTTGTTGGTTACACTCAACTTTCACCTGCTAACAATCCAAGCATTTAGCCACAAACTCTGCGACTTCCTTCATTAGATTCGGCTAGTAGTAGAACTTCTTAACTGCTGTCAATGTCTTCTAATATCTTGGATGAAATGAATATGGCTTGACATGGAACTCCCTTAAGATAATGTTCTTGAGCTCATTGTCATTGGACACATAGATCTTGTCCTTGAATCTGACCAAGCCATCCATTGTGAGATGATAGTCTACATCCTGCTCACCTGTACCCTGTTGTAATATGTGCTTAAGTTTTTGGTACCTGTCATCCTGATGTCCTTCCTATAGGATCCAGTATCGTAAATCCGTCCCATAAGAACTCATAGCTGCAACATGATTTACCTACACTCTCCTACTAAGAGCATCTGCAACCTTGTTCTCCTTTCCTTTAATGTATGTGATCTCAAAGTCAAACTTTCTAAGAGTGGCCAACCATCTAGATTGCATAGCATTCAGATTCAGTTGGTCAAATAGGTACCTCAGCCCACTGTGATCACTCATCAATGCAAACCTTCTGCCAAGAAGATAGTGCCTCCACATATTCAATGCATGAATGATTGCTGCCAACTCAAGATCAAGAGTCACATAATATTTCTCATGATCATTTAGTTTCCTTTACTCATAATGCACCACCCGTCCCTCCTACATTAGGACTCCACCAAGTCCTCTCTTGCAATCATTTGTGCACACCACAAACTCTTTATCTAGATCTACAAGATTTAACACTGGAGTGTTTGTCAACAACTACTTCAAATGCTCAAAACTTGCTGCACATTCTTCTATCCATTCAAATTTCTTTCATTTCCTCTGTAAAGATGTAATAATACATGCGATCCGTGAAAAGTTCCCGATGAAACTCCTATAATAACCTACTAACCCATGATTTATCTAACCTCATCCACATTTCTAGGAGCTTCTCATTCCATGATAGCTCTTATCTTTTTCGGATCTACTGTTATGCCTTCTTTATTGAAAGAGTATGTCCCAAGTAATATGCCTTTGTCTAAAATAAACTATATTTGTTAAGCTTGGCATACAACCGACGCTCTCTTAGAAATATCAATACTGCTACTAAATGTCCAGCATGCTCTTCCTTATTATTAGAAGATATCAATATATCGATAATAAATACAATCACATACATCTAGATAAGGACGCAACACACTATTCATCAAACACATGAAAGTAGCCAGAGCATTAGTCAAACAGGAAGGACCCACAACAAACTCATAATGCCCATACCTGGTCCGAAAATCAGTCTTGTAGATGTCCTCTTCTTTGATGCATACCTGATGATATCCTGATCTCAAATCAATCTTTGAGAACACTTCTGCTCCCTTCAATTCATCAAACAAGTCATCAATCTTTGGCAATGGATACCTATTCTTGATGGTTACCTTGTTCAGTTGCTTGTAATCAATACATAACTTGAGAGTACCATCCTTCTTCTTCACAAACAACATTAGTGCACCCCAACGTGATACACTTGGCCTAATGTACCCCTTGTCAAGCATTTCCTTCAACTGCAACTTCAATTCCACTAGCTATGGAGTGCTCATCTTGTAAGGTGCCTTCGATGTTGGTGTTGCCCTTGGTACCAAATCAATAGAAAATTCCACATCCCTATGAGGAGGAAACTTTGAAATCTCTACTAGAAACACATCCTAGAACTGCTGTTATATAGGGTACCTCTCAAATATTTCTGCATCTTCAACAACTTATCCTTGTCATTGGAAATAATGAATACAAATAGTACACACCCCTTTTTGCGACTACACTTGGCTTGCATAACTATAATCATTCTCGCTAATGTAGGCTTATTCTTTCCATGAAAGATTCTCTTTTCCCCATTATCATCCAAACACTCAATAGCCTTGTCATATAAATATACTTTGGTCCTATGGAGATACAACCAATCCGTATCCAAAAGCATACTATATGATCCCAATGGAAGCATATTTATATGTGCTAATGTTGGCATACCATTTAGCTAAAATGCATTAGCTCTTACCAATTGGATAACTCTCTTCTTAGTATCTGTAGCCAACTGCACCAACCAATACTCTACATGTAGTTCTTTCTCAAAACACAATTATCCACAAGGTCAAGATTGACATAACTTTAATTAGATCTAGGGTCAATCAAAATAGAAACAACTCGACCATAGAGCTTACCTTCCATTTTAATACTGGATGCCTAGTGATCTGCTTTCTTGTTTTCCACAACTGCATAAATCCGAGGAATTCTATGACCCACATCCCCAACCATCTGTGCCTCCTAAGCACTATAGATTTGAGGCCTTCCACCCCGGTACAATGGATAATCCTTCTTGCGATGATCTTTGTCACATATCCAACATTGCAATGGTACTCTCCCATCACCTCTATTTTGTTGCTCTCTAGGCTGCGGCCCATGTCCCTTCTCAACTACATTAAACTTCTTGTAAGGAACAACATTTTCTTTCTCACTTGCATCCTGAGGTCTTCCCTGCTTCGGTAGCCACTTCCCTTCAATTTTATCATTCCCCTTCAATTCATACTTAGGCTCAGTTTTACACTTTGATTGCTCATAACAATGCTTCAATTTCTTGATGGCTTCCTCCAACAATCATGGCTCATCAAACTCTATTCAGTTTCTATATGTTACTGGCAACCCATTGATGAACCTTTGTATATTCACTTTCTCATCCTTGAGGTAAGGCACATACCTCAACAACTCCAATAACCTGCTAGTATACTCATCATCTGTCATAGAACTCATTTACAACTGATAAAACTCCCTATCTTTGTCATCATAATACCTCTCAGGTAGGTACTTCTTCTTGAAGAGTCTCTCGAACTCATCCCGAATCAACTCTTCCTCCCGAATTACCTTGACATTATTCACATCTTCCCACCAAATATCTAATTTCCCTTTCATATTGAAGGTGGCTATCTTGGCTTTCACTTTCTCTATATAGTTATCCAACCTAAAGAACTTCTTCATCCCAAGAAACCATGCCTTTGCATCTTTTGACTTCTTCATCTCTCCATCAAATTTAGGCGGCTTGACTTTCTTGAACTCCTTAAGAAAGTAGTCACTCCTCCTATAAGGATGATGGCAGTGACGAATGTGATGATGTCTCCTGGATGAAGAACTAAGGTGATACCCATAGATACCAGCCCTCCTGTCAGATGTATCCAGTGATTTTACACCTCTGATTGTATCCCCTCTATCCAACATGTAGCCTGATCGAGACTTGCTACCATAGGAACCATTAGTATTCTCTTCCTATTCTTTAGTGATCCTCAACTATCCCTGTCTATGCAAGTTTGAAAAACTCTGAAGGATGACCGTGTTGACCTCTGCCTACTTTTCTTGAGCCTCAACCAACCTGTCATTGTCGACCTTGCAAATTTTGATCTATGCCCTCAAACTCCTCAATGTATCTGCTATATCAGGAGAATACCCATCTCCTTGTTGCCCAACTGATATGTAGGGAGAGTCACGTGAACTATAGTTTTTTCTTGTCATATTTGATTCTCTTCTACTTGCAAGTATACAATGTTAGATAAACCAAATAGATACCATAACCAAAACCATACCTCAATGACATTCAGGGGAGGCTTATCTCATCTGTAAAATCATTCCACATTGGCATGTATCATGCTAATATATATATAATCATAATCAAATCAATATATCAACATCATGCATGACAATAACAACTGCATACCATGACCTCATGCATGCATAACCACATGCATCTAGCCCATCAGGTCCAAGTATTTCAACCATGCTCTAATACCACTTTGTAAAATGCCTCCTCTCATATCTACTCACTTTCACTAGCTTTCCCAGGGTAAACATGAGTTGAGGGGCTACTATGACTTGGATCAACCTCCTAGATGACCTTAAGGAAATGGAGTTGACATAAAAAAACCTTACTAACTTCCCCCCAGTTTCTACATGACCCTCAGGAACTAACCAACCATTCCAGGTTCCCAACCCTTGAGTTAACTTGATTTTTTAGTGAGCTAGACCCCTAGTCGCTCCCATGACAAGGCCTCTAAGTGATTGTAACCCTCTAGTCACTCCCACAGGCTTGCTTCCCAATGACTATAGTCTTTTTTAGGCAGTCCTGTGCTAGCAACCACGAGATTTAACTGCTTTTTCAGGGCTAGGATCCAGACCTCTGCTCAGAACTTAATGAAACTTCTAGAAATGATAAATAACACAAATACAAAGCCTCTAACACAAAACTTACTCTAGGACTTGATCTAACGCGGTCTAACCATGACAATCATTCGGTCAAACACATTGAGAAATGAAACCTACAGGTCATGAATGATATCTGAACATATAGATTTGAAACTTATATGACGTTTACCAAGAAGGAATAATACCCTCTCACAATAGCTTCCATGATACCTATTAGGCCATGCATTCATTAACCAATCATTCACCAATTAAAATGTGACAAGATCCATACTTAGATCTGTCATAAAACCATGCTCATAACCAACATATAACCAGATAATCGATAATGATAGAACAACCATTAAAGCCACATAATAACAAGTACATTTACTCATAAAAACAAGAGAAACTTAGCTCGTATTAACCATATGCAAAATCCAACCAAGTCAGGAACTTCCATGTAACACCTGACCATAGATTGGTCTGAACCAAATCTTTCTTTTAGCCAATCACCCCCGTGCCATATTCCAAGCATGAATGTGGGATCTCATGGGATAAACCAATCCATAAACAACTAAGGGAACCCAGAAGTTAAACCACCTCCACCCTCACACTACTATGATCTCACCTAAACCTATCCCGAGATCACAAAACCAAACCAAGCTTGGATGCCTCATAATTCCTTCACCATCCCTTGAGGAATTTTCCTGTGTCCACCCACTTGTTGAGGGCTGCTCGAAGAAAACCGCATCCACTCCAAACCCTTGGGATTTTCCTAAGACCACCTCACTCGGATCCAACACCTTCCGATAATCCAATTCTCAACCAAGAATGAATCCTATCACACCATGGTTGTCCGAAAATGGCAAGTCAAGCCTAAAACCACTGTCGAAACCCAACAAAACCCATGCCAATGACAACAACTAAACCAAATACACACATGCATATACCATGCATGCCAAAACCATCTAGGAAATCATACATGCAACCTGTTACCTGTAAGTATTCCTGTTGAATCTGCTTTATCCAACCTTTCCTTGCTTGATCCTTACTTCCCTTTGCTTTCTTTATCCTTCCTTTGCTTGCTTGCTTTCCTTCTCCTCTTGGTGCTCTTATTGTCACTGGAACCAATTCCAAAACTCAACTGACAAAAGGCCCCAAACTGATGCTCTGATATCTTTTTATTATTAATTCCTCTAATTTCCTCATTTTTCCTCTAATTTCCTTCAATTTCCTCATCACAAGAAATCTCTGACCTTTCACCTTGCTTTTCTCCTAATTTCCTCTATTTTCATAAATAAAACGCCAATAATGCTTTTTTCCTTTTCAAATCCTTTGCCAAAGCCGTTTCCAATTTATCCTTAGCCATAATAAATAACAAGTGATGCCCACTAGGATGATTTTCCCAACATTCAACTTATAATACATGTCCCATGACCTTGGTCTTATTTTGCCTTTATTAACTTTTTTACGTGTATTTTTAATCCGCGGTTGTTACAATGTCTATATAACCTCTGTTAGATGAATATGTCTGATAAAATTCCTATGGGAACAACTTGTGATTGAACAATTAAGTCATGTCCTAATGAAATGGTAATGCTTGGAGGTTTTCCTTAAATGGGAACTGTATATGGGATGTAATAAATGCATGATATGTTTCATCTACAAAACTATGCCCATAACTTCTTGAGTATAATATAAGAACCTTTGGTTGTCATAAATATGTGAAATATATTCATGTATGTATGCATGATTATTCAACAAATAAGATTTTATAAGGATATTATTTCCTTAAGAAAATTATCAATATTTTTGGTCTCTCTAGTTGTGACCAGAATGGGCTTGAACCCCTATGTGGTTTAATTGGGAATGAATGAAAGGTTTTACCCAGATAGACAAAGTGAATAAGTGGTCTATGGTGTTGTTTGATTATGGAATCTACTCTGGATAATGGTTTGAATGCATGAGTCTTGGATGCTTGTTCTTGGCTAAGTAGGATTCAAACTCATTAGAATGAATTTAGGCAAGTATATGTCTAATTAGATTTGGAATCAACCCTTTCAAAAGCCTATAATTCTACAAAATTTAGGTATGGGAGTTTTGTAGCCCCATCCCCTTGTCACATGGACACGTGGGGGCCATGAATGTGGGCCTAGCCAAGAAGGGATAAAAGGGTGGAAGTCAAATAAAGAGAAAATAATTGTGTTATCCAAATATCCATATAACCAAACAACTGAAAATAATTGTTAAGTTGTTAACAAAAATATAACGAATTTTCCTTTTCCCTTATTAACCAAATTCCTTCTCATCATTTAGATATAATATGATAATAAAGATATGGATTCTACTAGTTCACGTTTCTATTGGTATTAGAGCCTTTTATGTCATTAGATAGAATATGGATAGCAAAATATCTATAATATATTAAAGGTGTTTTTTTCCTGTGAAAAGAAACTCATATTCTCATTTATATTAAAAGAAAATACATTTTGTATATACACATTTTCATGTGCATTCTACTAAGTCTAAACCGATCCAGAAAGACAATATTATCTCATAAATATTAGATGAGTGTATATGGAGATATACTATTAGTCAAGCACATCAAAAATATAAAAATCACGAAAAAAAACTCTTGTTTTTAACAATCATTGAGTCATATAATGATTGAAAGAAAAGTCTAGTAAATAACTAACATACAAAATGGTTGAATATATTAAAGTTTTTGAACATTGATTACTTGGAATTTTCATATCGTTTAACAAAATTTGAATTTAAAAGTTTGGAAATATGGAACTTCCTGAAAATACCCTTTTATGGAAAATCCAGATTTGAGAGCTAACAGCGACGACAACATGGTGGTTGACATGGCATATGATATGGTGAGATATCCTAACAAAATGTAGATAGTAGAAGACTCAGTTTTTTTAGTTCCTCCTTCTGTGCATTGTTGAGAAACTTTCATGTTGCCTAACAGAATCCAAGCAAGTATAGTAGATCAAGAATTTATTAGTTTCCAATTCCTTTGGATTTTTTTTTTTTCCATTTGATAAAACTTCAATCCAAAATCTGTTGATCTAGAACTTTCTAAAAATACACCTTTTAGAAAAATCCAAATCTAGATGTTGATGGGGAACACAACGTGGTGATGATTGTGGCAGTTGACGTGTCACTATTGATGTGGCATGTTGACATGGCAATATGGACATGGTTGGATGATATGTCACATCGATGTGGCATGCTAATGTGACATAAGTTTTATGAAGAAGTTGATGTGGTGATTGTTATGTCACTTGCATGGAGGAGATGATGTGGAATTAAGATGCCTAAAAATCCATAGTTTTAGAAAAGGGGCCTTTTGTTTTTTTTTGTTTTTGGATTTAGATGAGTCCATAAGAATTGGAAATCTAGATATCTAGATGAGTAGATGAATGCCTGATTTGAAATGCCATATTGCTGACACGACAAGGATGACATGGATCTAACATAAGGAATGATGTGTTTTAACACTAAGGTATGTGGTGTGGACATGGAGCTAACAAAGGGGATGAAATGGAGGTGATTATGTGGGGTTAAGATTTGAAAATTTGACACTTTGTAAAAAGGATCACTTTTGAAACAACTTGGATCTAGATGTTAAAAAAATATAGATGGATCCAGAAGATCCAAAATCCATTAGTTTACTTTTTCCAATACTCATCAAGAGCTTTCTACATTGTATGAAAAAATCTAAATGTCCACTAGATCTTGATTCTTTTTGTAGTTTCCCCTTCCTTATCGATATGTCCCATTGATTAACAAAATCTAGATCTAAAAGTTTAAATTGGAACTTTTGGAAAATGTACCTTTTAGAACAACCTTAATTTAGATGCCAATGAGGCAAAAAATGTTGCTTGTGACTTGGAATTTGATGTGCTTCTCAAGTGTAGGTGGAACAATGTGGTGGTGACACATGAGCATAAGATTCCCATCTGTTAGCCATGTGTTATGATGACACGTCGTAATATAGATAGTGATACATAGGCAGGATAACCACATGTCAACTATACAGATGTTGGCATGGCATAAAGTGGCAAATATTTTTGAGGGCCTTAACTTTGTGCCCAGAGCTGAGAATGAAGCAAATTTTATATCATTGGAAATGTCTCAATGAGCAGAAGAGGCTGGTGAGCTCAAAAACAATATCAGGTATAATCCAAGAAGGAAAACAAATTATACCCCACCTCGATAAAGTGATCATGGGAATTGAGTACATTACAATCTATCTCTTCACAATTATTTGCATATGTATGTAATAATAAAGATTAGAAATCCCAAAGTTTACAATGAATAAAGGTAAGAACACATTATATTCATTTAAATATCTTATTGTCTGTAGGTAAACTTATTTATTAATCATCACAACATGATTTAAGAACCCACAAAGGCAAGAGTCTTACACATTGTATTCATATGAATATATTATTTTTCCTAGGCAAAGAAGTTATTAATCATCATTAACATGAGTCAAGAGGCTACATAGGTTAGATTTTAAGGTAAGTGAAGACTAGAAGGTTTATTGTCAACTTTTGCATTAAGAAAAGTTGTTTGTTGCAATCTTGAGGCTTCTTATTCATTAATAATATAGTAGATGTTCAAAACATTATGCAATTCACTGTACTATATTTATTTCATTAGCTTATACGAAGCTATAATAATGGATAACACAAAATTAGTATTTTGTTTTCTATTTTTATCAAGTCAAGGAATGTATTGTTTAGTTCATGTGATGCCTTTGATGGGTAACAATTTATTTTTCATTAGCATGATCAACATGTGCTTGTCCTAACTTTTCACAAGATTGGGAAATTGTTAGGCATGATCAGAGATCATGTTTTCTACCACAAATGTACACTTCATTATCTTTCGGGCAATTGTTAGGCATGGCCAAAGATCATGCTTTCTCCCACAAATGCACACTTTATTATATTTTGTAATCCTTTTAAGGGACCAATGGAAGGTGACAATGATGTTTTGTATGACAAGTGATTGTGAATATGATTAATTAAAGAGTATAAGGTTTTAATGGCGTTTAACAAGGTCATTTTAGGAGTATTATTTTTAGATATTTTACTTCTCTTGATTAACATCTAGATTCATCGCCCACAGGGCGTAGAATATATAGTTATAAGGGGGAACTATTAAGGCATTAAATATGTTAAGGTCCTCGGTTCGAAACCTTATGGGCACAAATCCACCCATGTTAAGGGTTGGTGTGGTACAAGCCATGTGTGATCCCTAGGTGATTTAAATGGCTTAGATGCCATTAGGTCACAACTCTTTAGTCATAGGCTAGTTCCATAGATCATTAATAAACTAGAAGAAAAGGGAGAAAAAAAATCTAGTTCATCAATGAATTATAAAGACTTTAAATGTGTTTTACTTTTGGTTAGATATACATAAATAATTATCTCTTGATATTTTAAAAAATGATAATAATAAATATTTATAGACTTTAAGTTATCAATTAAAAACAATTAAAAAATACATGGGTTACTATTTTTTTGCATGTAATTGAAAGAAAGCAATTACTATATTCCTGTTAGAAGCAACCAGGAATAACAATGAGACATTCTCATATTGATTTGAACGAAGAAGTGAAGATACAATCCATCTATACATATTTGGAGTAATCCTTTAAGATAAGAGTGATATCTTTTGTCATGGACATGTTGTGGATGCAAAATCATGGATATTAATAATGAGATTATTTGTGTTCTTAGCATGTCAACGACTTCCTAGCCTAATGTTGTGGTGAAGTTATTTATTTTCCATTTCTATAAAAATAAATGGTTCTTAATGTTCTTACCTTGTTAAAGATTTGATATTTTAACTTTGAGGTCATTTATTTCCCACTTCTTTCAAAATAAATGGCTCGTACGGAATTCAATAGATAAGTAGGGATTCTATAATAAAGTGATCATTTCACCAATTTTCTTTAAATTTTAACCATTCAATATTTATCATTTCACCAATTTTCTTTAAAATATAAAATTGTAGATTTTAACCATTCAATATAATGTATCAGTATAAGCTTATAAATAAAGTTAAATTGTTCATCAGGATGTCCTCTAAAATACATCCATTTTGCGTGGCTGGTCTTCCACAACAAGAACCTCTCATGGGACAACCTAAGGAAGCGATGTTGGCATGGTCCTAGCAGATGTACAATGTGCGAATCAGATGAAGAAACAAATCTGCACATGTTTTTCCAATGCCCTTCCATTCAACGTGTCTGGTATGTATTGGCAAATACTTTTGTTTTCCCACTTACTATTTTTGACTCTTCTCATGCAGCTCTCGTTTGGTGGAGTCGGCAAAGAGGGAATTGGCGTTTCCTCATTCTCATCTTTCTCTGGACTGCATGGAAGTGGCGGAATTCACGAACCTTCAACGATTCAATCTCGCCTGTTTCATCCATTCTGGACAATATCTTGACATCATGGATTATGATATATGGATCTGCTGGACTTTGACTGTATTGTTTCTTCCTGTATACACTACATATGCATATAGGGTCCAAGAACATTACATTTTTGACTATTATGTTTACAGCTGCATACATATATAATCATCATGCTTTAGCAATCTGAACTGTTATACTTTTATATATTTGATGTGATCTGTTGTATATGGACCAGATATGGACAACACATATATGTACATTTGTCTTTATATTGACTCAATATACTATATCATGCTTTTTTTCTCCTGAAAAAAAAAACAAAATAAAAAAATATGTTGTATATCTACAACAAACCATTCTATGTAGTTCATGGATATGTGTTAGTAATTAGACTCAGAAACATGTTGTAGATAGATCACAATTATCTACAACAAACCATTCTATGTAGTTCATGGATATGTGTTAGTAATTAGACTCAGAAATATGTTGTAGATAGATCACCATTGTGAGAGATCACTACATTAATGTTAGTTGATTATATTGGTTCTTGGTTTTGACTAAATGCTATTATATATATATATAATATATATATATATATATTCTTATTATTATTATTATATTATTATATATAAAAGAAAGATAGATCTAACATATTTAAGTTTAAAACTGTTTTTTTTGAGGTATTTATGATGTAATTATCCAATTTTAAGTTGATGTAATTGGAAATTAATTATTAAAATATATAATGAAAAAATGTTGTTTTGTTTTGGTAATAGAAATGGTTATCATAGTCTTGAAATTTTCAAGTGCAATTTGTAGCCCTAAATGTATATGTCATTGTGATCTTTATGAAGAATAAGTTAATGAAAATATGACTCATTGGAAGTCACATAGCTAGTTGAGGTATGCAAATTTGAGTTTGTAGTGTTGGGTAAGTGGTGAGTTTTTTTTTGGCAATATTACTCTATGAAAATCGATAGCTAAATTAGGCCTTGTGTTTTTTAGGAGTGAATGGTGAATAAGTTTGAGTTGTAGGAGAAAATTTCTTGAAAAATTTGGCATCAATAAACGTTTGTCATGCATTACAACTTCTATGACTATGAATACTCTAACGGGAAACAAATCAAAAGAAGATGGATTGAAAAATACTTTGGAGACACAGGACAAGATTAATTCTCTATTAGAAATTTCTTAGCTAATAGGTTACAAGCTTGATTACAATAAATGTAAGAGAATCTTTAATTGGTTTTATTTAATAGCATTTTTTAAGATCGAGGCCACTTTGTAGTGATATAGATATTTGATGAATGTAAAAACCCTATATATAAGAGTGCCCATATTGACAATTTAAATACTATTTGAAATATGTCACTTACTACATCATCATCACTATTATAAATTGAAGGACGACCATTGAGCATTAAGTATGAAAATGACATATCAAATTAAGTGATATAAGAATGACTTGCATTTTGGATAATGTTTTTGGTGATTAAGTATGAAAATGGCATATCAAATTAAGTGCTAAAAGAATGAATTGGATTTTGGATTATCTATATATATATATATATTATATATATATATATATATATAACAATTTTTATCTACACTAATTATTGCACAAAGGCTTAGCTAGTAGAGATAAGACAATTTTAATAAGTCTTAAATTATAATGTGTTATTTCCTGACTAAATATTATGGTTGTAATGGGACAAAGGAAGATAATTGAAAGAGTGACTAGTATTACATAACATTAGCCATACAAATTTTGGTTAAAATGCTAATTGTCAGCTTAATCTGGGAAGGAAATATTGGATAAGTCCAATAGTCTTGTTTCTATAAAGATAAATCTATATAAACAAAGAATTTGTGTGAATTTTGGATCATTGAATGATGTTATAATCCTAAATTCATTCCTAGCTATGTTTTGTGGTGATACTATAGTAGCAACCCTAGGCAAAAAAATCTTAGCAACCTTCACTAGGTATTAATGCCAATTGCCTCATTCACAAATTCTCAAGGAAAAATCAAGTTAGCTAAGGAGGATCAAGACAAAAAAAATTCCTTAGTTATTTGAATTGGATATTTTTCATCTATCGCGATGATTTGAGTGTAAAAAAATGAAGGAATTAACTTGTAGGGTCAATTTAATAACATGTCCCAGTTTGGAAAATTTGGGTTTGAAATCTTCTGAAGTTATTTTGAGGAATAAAATGGCGTTTTTTGGGCCAAAATTTCCTTACTACTTCCAACACCTTTTGAAGTTGATATACACTTAGAAACCTTTCCAACAGTGCATGAATCATGTCAATCGGAGCTTGTGTGAAAAAGTTATTCCTTTTGCAAATTGGCCTGCAATTGTGACCACAGTGGTATGAAAGGATGTCATGTTAGCCCTTGTTACTCATGCATATGGGATAGCCACGTGTGGAATTTAAAGAAGATTCTATAAGGTCCAAAAGTGTAACTCTATTTGATGGCTGATGAAGTCAAACCTTACCCCTAGACAACTATTGGGCCATGTGAAATAATGGACTACTAGGAAGAGTTGGGGTTCCATTCTATGTCATTGTATTTTCTTCATAGCTGAGTAGAGTAGACAAGGGTGGGAATTTAGAGAGAAGAACATAGGGGAATAAGGCTATGTAGTATCCTTATAGGTCGTAACGCTCGGGTAACTCCACAAAGAGTGCCTAATTCTTTATATCTACATATTCTCATATGAGAGAGAACAAAGAAAAGCAACCTCACTTTCTACCCAGGTTTTCTCTTATATGATTTCCTAGAATAAGTCTTGTTTTTGTTTGTGGATGGTGTGTGTATATTTTTACATTTAAAATGTTGCATACAACTAAGCATAACAAAAGTGATTGAATAATATAAGATATATATGAAGTTAATCTTCACAATAAAGTTTTCAATATTTTATCAAATCTACTGTGATGAACTATTCCAGTGGAATATCCACAACAATTTAGCAATCATATTGTTACAAGTGGGTTTCTTGTGGTATTTTGACTAGAAGCCAAAGATCCTTCTATTGTTGTGCAATAAGGGACTCTATAGGATTAAAATGGGTACTAAAATTGAGCCTACATCAACCATTAATAAATCATAATACTTCAATAGGATGGATGAAGCCTATGGGATGCTTTGTTTGTCTATCCCCCCAATCTACTCTTTCATATTGAGTCATGCTCAACATCTAAGGAAGTTTGGACAAAATTGGAGGGATTGTTTAGAAAGTAAGATGAGTTGAGAGGAAATTAATTGGAGAATGAGCTAATTTCTCTATATCCCAACCATTTTGAGACCCTATAGGACTTCCTCTCAAGACTCTCATGACATAGGTAAAATTTGGTGGGATAGATAGGAAGGAGGAATAAATTATCCTTTTTGTACTTTCTAAATTAGATCCTCAATATTATGTCTTCGTCTCTTCTTTCCATATGGCTAAATTATCCATGGTAAGAATTTTAAGATGCCATATTTGGATGATTTCATTGAGTCCTTGATACACGATAAAAATAAGCTCATATACATTGGGGCTCTTAATAATTTCAGACAATGCGCTTACAATGAAGGATGTTAACATGAAAGCCAAGCCAAAAACAAGGAAATTGATCATATAGATGGAGAAATCTCTTAATCTAGTAAGGAGACTAATATTCTCAAGGGAGAAAAATATAAGGAGAGAACAAAGCACATCTACTGTAATAAGGGGTTTGATCTAGAGAATTTTTGTATGGTAAATACAATTGATCTAATGGCCAAGCTACTTCAACAACATAATATAGATGATTACATTCCAGACAATGTCAAGAAGGCAATTGAAGACAAACTTCTAGAGGATCAAGGAAGGGACCATGATTTGATTGATATTTCTTTACCATCTAACAAATTAATTTTCAATTGAAGTTCCTATAATCATATCACTACATCAAAGCATTATTCTTTGATACCTTGCACTAAACCTATTGTAACAACTTTTCCAACACCTCTTTTTGAGGGAGATCTTTAAGATGATTTTGCATACCCTTCAAATTAGATTTTTGATCATATTTTAGGATCTAATTTAGAATTCCATCAGTCCATTATATATACACATCACATGCTACAGAGGTTAAATCATACTCTACAATCAACTAGTGGGTGAAACTGCCAAGTCACAAGGAACTAGCTTTCATTTTGTGTTACTTTATGAGCTCTCATTGCTAATGTTATCAAGTACAAGGCTCAACCAGTAGAAAAATGATTTCCACATGATGGTATATTATAGAACTGAGGAAAGGTTCATGATATGTTTTATCAAGAATACCATCCTTCTTTGTAACAATTACATAGTTGACATAGTAGGCAATGTATTTTGGGGGAGGAGGGGGGGGGGGGTTCTTCCTATTGGGTTTTCCCTCTTTACGTCACTCTTATCATACTACATCTTCCATAAGTAGTTTCATGAGTATCTAACATGGTTGCAAATTTATGAGACTCATTAATTTTTATTTCTTGTGCATGAGTACTTAACATGGTTGAGAATTGCCAGGACTCATTCACTATCGTATTCCCTAGTTAGGCTTAAGGGGACGTCTTGGGGTACATTCGACTAAGAGTTCATTGGGACCCAATCAAGACCCACACACCATTATACTCTATTCCATACATTATTATAGGCATATATGACCATTGTACACTCACTACTAGACATTCAATATCATTTGGAAAATGTTCTATGTTTAGAGTTTCTTCTTTTAACATGGGGTGCCACCCATAATTACATGTGGTGTTGATTAGACATTGATTGGAGGAAAATATGGCTAATTTCAATCCATTAATTTAAATGATCCTATGCCTAGGTATTCCTAGAGTGAGTACGCACTTCTTCCATACTTTGTAGCATTTAACCGCCATTTTTCTATTTCCTCCCCTTGTTAGTTAACTGTTAGTCCTATTTTAGAGTTCAACTAAGCTTATCTGGTTAGTTTTTTGCATTTAAGATTTCTTAATTAGTTCTAACTAATTAATAGCTCCACTTACTTCTATTCCACTCCATTTTAGGATATTTTGATAATTTTGGGTCTCCCAGTCTAATTTTGACTTGCCAACTAGGGAAAGTGCTTTTTAGTTATACTAAGTGCACGTACACGAAACCCCAACATAATTCAAATTGGTTGTACCCCATCTGCCGAGAATTTGACTACACTTGCTACCTCTATAACCTAATTTTCTAAAAAAAACTTTTAATTTTAATCCCTATACATATGATATGCATAACTAAACACATTCTACCATACAACACTCTCACATACTAGAGTTATAAGCACATAAATATACCATTATTTGCTATGCCATGCAATAAAAATTTTGCAACTAATTATAACATAATTCAAACAAATATTTAAATAAACACTTATATGATTAAATATGCTTGCTGGCTACAGACCTCGAATGTTCCTTCCATCCATAGACCAGACTACTTATATTCTCTCAGTAGTGAGTCACCCCTAAGTAGGAGCTTCGACTCTGTAAGGAAATAACTTAACCAAGAAATAGGTACTTGTCCAATACCAAATGTGATATGGCCAAGGTAGAAAACTCCAACAACCTCCAACCAAGAGGCTCACATCCCCCATTAGCCCCACACCCAAGTAGTGCACCCCTTTCTCTACACCCACCATCCCTCAAGTCATGCCACTACCTCTAAGGTGTCCAACTCGGATAACTAGGGATTTTCGAGAGCCCTATGGATTCTAGACTTCCTTTTACTTTCAAGGGTCTCTGGGTACCCTTCAGGCCCTTATAATGGAAAACTAGTCCCACTTGTCACAAGGTCATCCCTTATTTCGAATCAAGGTGTCTAATTCTTTTCCCAATAATGCTCTATATAATGTGTATGCCATAATACCAACATCCTCATTTTTACATGTATGTCTTTCATTTGACACATGATACCCCCTCAAGTCACTTAGAGGACTTAAGTTAAAATAATGTGTTCTTTTTAATAACTATTAAGTCATACAAAGCCACTTTTCTAACACAGATGGAGTCTTATCCCCCTATACTCTTTCTATATGAATCAGTCTATAATAGCAACATATTATATTAATGTGCATGCAATTTCATATTTACAACACCAAACTCTCTGGCCTCAAAATGTATTTACATCGGTATAATGACCCCAAAACATATAAACACATATGCACACAGGCACACTAGCCCCAAAAGTAGTCCTCGATTCACCAGCCTAAGTTTCATATGTACATGTTTATTTACAATCCAAGGGTCGATTCAGGGTGTTACATTCAATTCCCCCTTATTTATACATTGTCCTCAGGGCATTATATATACACAATATATAGCACAATTATCTAGAAATATGAGGGTATTTTTCCCTGATTGCATCTTCATGCTCACTTGTAGCATCTTTAAGACTAAAATGTTGAAAATGGCAACAAGAAATGCTAAAAATAGAAGTGCTAAAAATAGTACTGCTATAAATAGTAGTTCGAGTACCAGTGTTGGACATAGCAACAAGGAATGAAAAATGGAAGTGCTAAAAATAGCACTGCTATAAATAGCATTTGAGGATGGATTCCTATTTTAGTTAGTCCATGAACTAAAATAGAGAAGTAAAATTCGAATTTGATCTTAGCAGTTGTTTGTAAAATAATTAATTAATTCATCTTGAGTTAATTAGTTGAAGAAAATCAAACATGAAGTCTATATGGGGACATGCAACAGTTTCTCCATTAATTGAGGAATTTATCCATTAGTGAAAGAGATAAGGATGAGTTGTAATATTGAGTTGTAATTAGTTGGCTTAGTTAACTGAGTCAAGTCAAGTTAGATTAATTCAAACAGTTTGTTGAATTAATTGTGATTTCAGTTAGTTAATGCTTGCATGCATGTAACTGCTGCTCTCTAGATAACTGAATATTATCTCATAAATAACTCATGCATGTCAGTTCAGTCAGAGACCCAGTTGAGATCAAAGGAAGGGAGAATGTACTATAAATTGGAGGATTTTTCCTATATAGGAAACTCATCCATGCAGAAGGAATTATCTCCTTCAGGATTGCGTAGTTATTTCTGAGTTTGGTGAGTTGTGTGAGAGGCCAATTCACATAAGTGGCAGCACTAGACCTCAAGGAAAGCTGCGCAAGGAAATAGGAGGCTTGGAGGGCAGAGGAGAAGGTTTTTGAGAAGCTTTTGACTGTCTATGAGTAGTATTGTTTGATTGTAGAGAGAGCATGATAGCTTGAGCGCTGATTCTTTTTGTAACTTGAACATATTTCCACTTGTATGATAATATAGAGATTGGGGTTTTAGGCTGAGGCTTTCCCCGGGTTATTTATTCTATGTTATGTGCGATTGATTTCTTATTCTCAGTTATATGTGTTCTCATTGATCTTGCTCATATTCGATTAAGCTTCTGAAAGTTTGATGTAGAAGTAGATCTTGTATTTTTCTTTAGTCTATTGCATAATCTATTGATCTACAGTGGGAAATTTCTACATGGTATTAGAGCAAAGGTGATTAAAGGAGAGAACTATATACGAGAAGGGAGAAATTCAAAGTTTTAGGTTCCTGAATATAGAAATCCAGTTCTTATCACATCTCAATTTCACCAATGGTGTTGAGCGGATTAAGACTCGAGTCTGCCCTTGATGGCAGCTCGAATTATATAGCTTGAAAGGATCGCATGGGAGTAGTATTAGAGGATAACAGTCTAAAGGACTTCATTGATCAAGAATTCCCCAAGCTGACTGATGCTGCTCAATTGGCGGAATGGAAGAAATGTGTGGCTAGAGCAAGGAGAATCCTTCTGGAGGGAGTTTGAGACCACATAGTCTCGAGTCTCCATGGGAAGAAGACATCGTTTTCGATGTGGAAAACATTGAAAGATCTATATCAGAATAGCAATGATCAGAGGAAGCTGGCATTGAAAGACAAGCTTCAGAAAATCAAGTGTGAAAAGGGTGACACGATCTCTACATATCTGAACAAGCTCACCACCTGCAGGGATGAGCTTGGAAGTGTAGGGATCATGACTGCTGATGATGACATGGTGAGGCTTGCACTCCTTGGTCTTCCTAAGAGTTGGCATAGCTACCAAGATTTGGTTAATGGAAGAGAAAAACTGCCAAATTGGGAACGACTTTGGTCGAATTTGATGTAGGAGGAGATAAGAAGAAGCACTAGAGATAGTTCTTCATCCAAGGAGGAAGAAGAAAATTGCGCCTTAGTGAGTAAGGCAAAGAAAGGGAAGGAGAAGCATTCTCATCCAAAATCGAGTTCTTCCCATGGTGGGAAGAATTTTGACAAATCGAAAGTGCAATGATTTCATTGTCATGAAATGGGCCATTTTGCTACAAAGTATCCACTAAAGAAATCCAAGATGGGATACAAGGAAGGATCTGAAGGTGAGGCATTGGCCTCACTGTTCGAGTTGGATTTCACCCTCTTCGTATGCATGGTTTCATCCATGGTGGGATGTGGTTGGTTTCTTGACAGTGGAGCTTCATTCCACATGACCGACGATAAGAGTTTGTTCAGTACCTTGGAGGAGAAAGATCTCCAGATACTCATAGTGATGGGTAATGATGAAAAGTAAAGTGTCACAGAAGTAGGCACGGTTGTTTTTCAGAGGGAGCATGGAGCTCGCATCACGTTGACCGATTTCAAGTATGTACTAGGACCGAGGAAAAATTTGGTGCCAATCACAATGCTGGAAGACAAGGGCTATGATGTAGTCTTCAGTAAGGGAAAGGTTTTTCTTAGACACATCACCATGAGATAGGTGAAGCAGATCGGTTCATGAGTCAAGAACCTATATGCTCTTAAGGTTCAAGATGCATGCAAAGCCTTGAGGAGCAAGGCAACTATTGGAGGCCTGGTGGTTGAGAGGTAGATTTCATTACCTCTCAACATGCAGTGCCAGAAGAAGTCTCAGACAATTATGGAGGAGCCACAATTGGTGAAGCAGCTTCATGAGGTTGTGGAGTAGCCACAACTAGAGAAGCCGAGAGGAGATCGAGTAGAGACATCTACTCATGCATAGACCTCGAGTAGGGGGAAATTTCAAGCTAAGTTGGAAGATGGATCACATGCATCCATACCTCCAGGTTGGAGGTGGGGCGATGTGGAGTGACAATCTCAAAAAGGTTGGAATAGGGGTAGGATCATTGAGGTACCCAATCTCTTTGACTAGACCTTGCTACAGGAGCCCCGACGAGGAGTAGCAGGACTGGCTGAGTGGGTAGAGATAGATGCGGATGGAGCAACAGAGAGAGCTAAAATGCAGGAATCCCAAGACAGTGCAAAGCTAGCAGGCTGCAACAATGCGAGAGGCACAAAAGTGTTGCACCAGTGCAGGATGGAACAGAGAAGTGTGCAATGGTGTGAGATGCATGGAGTGTTGCAGCAGCTCAGAGGTCATAGAGGGATCACTTTTCAGTGGTAGAGGAAGCTTCAACATCAGAGGATGTTTCTAGCCCAACAGGAAGGTCAGTTGGGAGTTTTTTTTTGTTTCTAGAGTTGCTGGAGTAACAACACTTGGAAGAAGTGTTGCATGCAGAACATTCCAAAGGTTCAGGATCGGGTTCGAGTTGAATGCCTTTCTTGTTGAGAGGGAGTTTTGAAAATGGCAACAAGAAATACTAAATATAGAAGTGCTAAAAATAGCACTGCTATAAATAGCAGTTTGGGTACCAGTGTTAGACATAGCAACAAGGAATGAAAATTGGAAGTGCTAAAAATAGCATTGCTATAAATATCATTTTGGGATGGATTCCTATTTTAGTTAGTCCCTGAACTAAAATAGAGAAGTAAAATTCGAATTTGATCTTAGCAGCTGTTTGTAAAATAATTAATTAATTCATCTTGAGTTAATTAGTTGTAGAAAATCAAACATGAAGTCTATGTGGGGACATGCAATTGTTTCTCCATTAATTGAGGAATTTATCCATCAGTTAAAGAGATAAGGACGAGTTGTAATTAGTTGGCTCAGTTAACTGAGTCAAGTCCAGTTAGATTAATTCAAATAGTTTGTTGAATTAATTGTTAGTTCAATTAGTTAATGCTTGCATGCATGTAACTACTGCTCTCCAAATAACTGAATATTATCTCATAAATAACTCATGCATGTCAGTTCAGTCAGAGACCTAGTTGAGATCAGAGGAAGGGACACTGTACTATTAGTTAGAGGATTTTTCCTATATAGGAAACTCATCCATGCAAAAGGAATTATCTCCTTCAGGATTCTGCAGTTATTTCTGAGTTTGGTGAGTTGTGTGAGAGGCCAATTCACACAAGTGGCAGCATTGGACCCCAAGGAAAACTGCACAAGGAAATAGGAGGCTTGGAGGGCAGAGGAGAAGGTTTGTGAGAAGCCTTTGACCGTCTATGAAGAGTATCGTTTGATTGCAGAGAGAGTAGGATAGCTTGAGCGCTGATTCTTTTTGTAACTTGAACATATCTCCACTTGTATGATAATACAGAGATTTAGGTTTTAGGTTGAGGCTTTCCCAAAGTTATTTATTCTCTGTTATGTGTGATTGATTTCTCATTCTCAGTTATATGTGTTCTCATTGATCTTGCTCATATTCTATTAAGCTTTAGCAATTTGATGTAGAAGTAGATCTTGTATTTTGCTTTAGTCTATTGCATAATATGTTGATCTACAATGGAAAATTTCTACATGAAATGTGTCCATTTCACCTTTACCAAGGTGATGGATAATTTTGGAGCACTTTGACCTTCCTGTCCAAAATTTGCACTGACTAGACCTAAAATTCTCCCTCTAGCTCCACCTAAATCATATTCCAATCAATTACATGGTTAGAATTAGGAACACACTTTTTAATAATGAAATATGAAACTAACTATGAATATGCATGGATGTTGGTAGTGCAATCCTATATACAATTGGGCCAATCCTCTATAGTATTTCAAATGGCCCATAAAGTCTAGCTACTAACTTTGCACAATTGCCTAGTTACAATGAACTTTTTTTGGCCTTCACTCTCAAAAAGACATGGTGAGCAACTTTGAATTCCCAATTTAGTTCATTATTATATGCATATATTTTCTACCTATCATGGGAAACTATCAAAATATGCTTGATATTTCCTACTTTCTCTTCCATTTCCCTTAGCAAGTCTGGCCCAATAGTGGCCATGTCTATTGGTTTGTGCCAACTCACATGTATTTTTCATTTATTTCCATAAAATTCCTCAAATGGGTTCATCTTCAAATATGCTTGGTACCCATTATTATAAGAAAACTCCACCAAGTGCAAATAATCATTCCATTTGGATGGTTTATCCATTACATGCATTCTCAACATATCTTCAATTACCTAATTGACTGTTTTTGTTTAAACATCTAACTCTTGATGGTATGTTGTGCTAAAGTTTAGATTAGTTCCAAATCCCTTAAATAACCATGTCCAAAATTTTGATGTAAACTTGGAATCCCTATTTAAAATAATTGCCTTAGGCGCATTATGTAAGCTGACAATAATTTTTCTTCATATAAATTTCAACATCAATTGTTACCTTATGTGTTGACTTCATTGGAATGAAGTGGGTAGTATTAGAGAGTTTTTCCACCACTACCATGATGGAATCATGTTTCCACACATTCTTGGGAATATTTGTAATAAAATCAATAAAAACAACTTCCCATTACACTAAGGAATGGGCATTAGCCATAGAAATCCAATTGGATGTCTATGTTCATCTTTAACCTTTTGGCATTCTGAACATCTCATTATATAATCAACCACCTCCTTTTTCATACCTGATGAAAAATATTGTTTCTTGAATGTTGAAGTTGTCTTTTGGTACCTTGGATATCCAACACAAGGTACCTTATGAAACTCATTCAACACTATATTTTTTAGCACCTGAGAATTTGGCACATAAATCCTACCTTTGTACAAGTGGATGCCATCATTTCCTAATTCATATTTTTTTCACTTTGCGTGTAAATTACCTTGTTGTATATTTCCTTTTATTTCCATGCATTGCTAATATGAATTTCCAGCTTCTAAATTTTTGGTTTTTAAACTAGATTTGCATACACTTATGGTTGTACCATGCATTGTATGCCACCTTCTATTGTGTGCATCAAACACATTACTTTCCTTAAATTTTATGTGTTTAATTTCAAAATCATAATCAACTAAAAAATCCAACCATCTAATTTTTCTAACATTTAAATTTGGTTGTCCAAACAAGTGCTTCAAACCATTGTGGTCAATTCTCAATTTAAACCTCTTCCCCATGAGGTAATTCGTCCACATTTTTAAGGCATGCATAATGGCTCCCAACTCTAAATCATGAATGATTTTTTTTTCATGCTCTTTTAGCTATAGAAATAACTCGAATTTTGTAGTTGCTAATGAATTCAGACTAAAAAAAATAGACACAAATTTCTCTACTCATTTGCGGAAGGGAAAACATATAATAGAAACACATGCAATCATTCAATCACAATGAACACAATATTTTTATTAGGCAACCCAACTGGGAAAACCCCTCCTCTGTTTGTATTATATCAAATGAGAATATAAATTTATTACAATGACTGATTCAATCGTTGAAGCTCAACCTGCACTGCAATACTGATCTCTTCCTCCTAAATCTACTCTAGCAAATACTTAGCCAAATCTAGGCCTCTTGCTGCCTCATATTTCCTTGTGCAATTCCTGCTTCTAAAGAATAGGAAGAGCTCCTATTTTCTTATGCAATCCCAAGATAATTCCTCACCTACTACATGCAAACTCTGTACACTCAACTATATACAACAATAAATACAATTATGTGTTTCGCTCCACTCAACCAATTCAAATTGCATGCATGACTAAGGTTATTTTTAGTAAATTGACTAGTTAAATAAGAGATCAGTGAATTAACAACAATTACAACTACTCAACTGAACTCCTACTGACACTATTCATGACTAGAACTCAAATAACTAAGTTTCACTAACTATAACTTCACTAGATTGCTAGATCTTAGCAATCAAATCATGCACAACTCTACTTATTGCCCACAAACTTGAATTGACTGACTTAAATAAGTGACTTGTCCATGTCAGTCTTGCTAACTTCAACTCAAGTCACCCCCATGATGTGGAAATTTGAATTTCTCCATTTGACTAAGGCAAAACTCAAATGAAACCTTTTCTTGCTTCAATTTAACACTCCCTCTTAGCAAGAAAAGGATTATGCACAACCCCAATCCTACTCCATTGGAATGTATTGTAATAAAACTATCACTCCCTCCCTCCATGTTGTTTCTATTACAACAACTGTAACTAAGAAGCATCCAAAATACTGAATCAACTATGCCTCTGAGCTGCAACTATCTCTTGAGTTTCTGAATGCTACTAGCCTCTACACTGTCGCTCAAGATATGACTACAACAACTGACACTGATCCTTTTGCTACAAAATCATGTGGGATCTTGTAGCAAGGGTAATGATCCATTGGAAGAGTATATTGCAACAATTTCTGTTCTCTTGTGGACCCTGCCCAAATCTTTGCAACTCTGGGACTAAGGCTATACATTGCCCCACCTCATTCCTAGAGATATAGTTGCATGCATGGAAAAATATACCTCTAGCTTGTAGATATTTTTAACTCGAACACTAATTTTTTACTTGTCCAGTAGCAACATGATTTAGGTAAAATTTCCCCTTACTGAGCACCACATCATATCCTCTGTCCTCAAGTACAACTAAATAAACTAAAATTTTCTTCAAACTAGGAACATACATCACATTCTCTAGATGAAGATTAGAGCCTAACTCCCTCTTAAAGGTGATAGTGCCAATCCTTTTGGTACTATATATCCCATCATCTCCAAGCTATATGGGTAATTGTAGGTCCTTTTCATCTAAGATGTTGAAGAACTCCTTATTTCGTGTCATATTATATGAAGCACTAGAGTCTAGGTACCAGTCACTCCCTCTTATTGTGCTTTCCATGCAAGAAATGAGGGTGGAATCCAACTCAAATTTTGATGTGAAAGCATATTCTATTGTTGCTGCTACAGGTTCCTTACTAGATTTTTTATGTGGACAATTGGTTGCATAGTGTCCATACTCATGGTAGTGAAAGCATTTAATTTTATTGAGGTCTTTCTTCTTTCCCTGGTTCCAAATGGATTCCACCTCACCTTGGGACTTCTTTCCTTTGGTATTCTTTCCTTTTCCAACTAGAGCATGGTCTTCTTCCTCATTAGATTTGGATGAGACTCCTTCTCTAGTGTTTCATCTAATATCCTCCTGTACCAAGTCAAACCAAGCTCTCTCCCAATTTGGGAGCTTGTCTCTTCCATTAATTGAATCTTGATAGATATGTCAGGACTTTAGAAGACAAAGGAGTGCTAAGATCACAAGCTCAGATGGTGTCATAGTCTCTCCTACTCCTCCAAGTTCATATTTGACTTAAGAGAATCTGGATAGGTACAAAACAATGGTTTCATTTTTTTCATCCAAATGTTCCTGAGCTTACCTTTAAATGCCAATTTATTGGCATCAATGTTGCTTTAAAATAGCTCTGTGAGGGTTTTCCACATTTCATAAGTAGTATTCTTGCCACGCAAACTCAAAACCATAGGGTCTTTGACTCCCTCCCTACTAGTTTTGGAATATTAGTTTGTATCTACACCAATAATCCATTGTCATCCAACACAACTTCCATATTTTCTTTCCAAGCATAGAAATTCTAAGTTCCCTCCAATGCATATTCAAGCCTCAATCCATTGAAATACATTGTTCTTGCATTGAAGAAAAATATGCACCAAAAACTTTCCAAATTGAAATTTTTCTGAGAGAAGATCTGGAACCTGGTTTCTATGTAGTCTTCAATAGCTCTAATACCATGTAGAAATAATTCAAAATTTATAGTTGCTAGTGAATTCAAATTGAAAACAATAGACACAAATTTCTTCTACTCAATCTGTGGAAGGGAAAAGACACAATAGAAACACATGGAATAATTCAATCATAATGATCACAATATTTTTACTACGGAACCCAACCGATAAAAAACCCTCCTCTGTTTGTATCATGTGAGATGAGAATACAAATTTATTACAATGTCTGCTTCAATCCTTGAAGCTCAACCTACACTGCAACACTGATCTCTTCCTCTGGAGTTTGCTATGGAAAATACTTAGCCAAATCTAGGCCTCTTGCTTCCTCCTATTTCCTTGCACTATTTGTACTCCTAAAGAATAGGAAGAGCACCTATTTGCTTGCGCAATCCTAAGATAATTCCTCACCTTCTACATGCAAACTCTATACACTCAATAATATACAATAATAAATATAATTATGCCTTTTCCCTCTACTCAACTAGTTTGAATTGCATGAACGACTAAGGCTATTTTTAGTAAATTGACTAGTTAATTGAGAGATAAGTGAGTTAAAAATAGTTACAACTACTCAATTGAACTCCTACCAACTCTATTCATGACTAGAGCTCAGATACCGAGTTTCACTAACTATAACTCCAACTCATGCACAACTCTACTACTTACCCACAAACTCGAATTGACTGACTTAACTAAGTGGCTTGGCCATGTCACTCCTATTAATTGCAACTCAAGTTATCCTACTAATGTGGAAATTCAAATTTCTCCATTTGAATATGGCACAAGTCAAAGAAGCCTTTTCTTACTACACTTTAACATTAACTTCCTTGATTCATAAGATATCACATGAGGATTTTACACGAGGACAACTCCAACCACTCCTTACATGCATCAAATCACACAATGAAATCTTCATTTGGATCAACTATCTTCAGTATAGGTTCACTTGTTATTAATATTTTTAAATGTTGAAAGGCCTCTTCAGATTTACAAGGCCATTCAAATCCCACACCCTTCTTTTGAAAGGAAGTGATAGGATGGGTTATTTTTGAGAATCCCTCGATAAAGATTCTATAATAGTCTGTTAATCCCCTGAAGGATCTCTCCCCAGTCACGTTTTTTGGTGTTGTACACTCTTTGATTGCTTTGATATTTTCTAGGTCTAATGCTATCCCTTCCTCTGAAATGATATGACCCAAATAATGAATTTTACTTCACTAAAATGAACATTGACTCAATTTTGAATACAATTGATGTTCCATGAGTACCGACAATACCATCGTTAAATGTTTTTCATTCTCCTAAAATTTTGAATACACCAAGATGTCATCCAAAAATACAATGAAAAATTTATCCAAATAATTAGGGAAAATGCATTCATAAGGCACATTAAGACACTTGCATTAGATAACCCAAATGGTACCACCACAAACTCATAATTCCCATATCAAGATTGAAATGTTTTCTCATTGTTGTCTTCATCCTTAATCCTTTCTTGATGATACCATGATCTCAAATCAATCTTGGAGAACACCTTAGCTCCCCTAAGATATCAAGCAAGTCATCTATTCTTGGCAATGGGTATTTGTTCTTCATTTTTACTTTATTAAGCTGCCTAAAATCAATACATAACCTTAGTGTACCATCCTTCTTTTTAACAAAAAGCATTAAATAACCCCAAGATGACACACTTGGGCATATGTACCCTTTCTTTAAGATTTCTAACTACATTTATAATTCTTTAAGTTCTAATGTGCTCATTTTGTATCATGGTTTGGACACTGGGGCATCTCTAGTTACCAAATCTATAGAGAAGTCAATATCATTTTTAGGTGGTAAAATTGGAATTTGGATAAATACACATTCAATTTCCTTAAGTTCTTGATGGTGTTCAATGCTTGGTTCTTGATCCTTAGCTTCCTATTCCATGTGGGCTACATAAATTTGGTACATTCTTCTTAAAATGTTCTTCAATTGCCTGTCTAATATTGCCCTAATAGAAATTGGCCTTGGAATTCCTTGCACTTTGTATTTTCCACCATTCTTCATCAAGGCAAGTAAGTACTTTATTATAATAATCCAGTACTACATGATGTTTTTTGAACCAATCCATACCAATTAGGCAATCATATGATCCCAATGGCATGATGTTCAAATCTGCACTTATGCTCAACCCATTCATATTAATTTGGCATTCTTTTACAAATATAGTCATTCTTATTTTAGATCCTATAACTAATTGAACTAACCAAGTCCTACCATGATTATTTTTTTTAGGTTAAATATTTCAATAAGTTTAGGATCAAGATAACTATGAATAGCCCCGAAATCAATTACAAAAGCAATGGCCTAGTTATTTATCTTACCTTCAAGTTCGATCATATGCATATGATGATCAACCTGCCTATTGTCCAATGTTGGATAGATCCCAGGCACACTTTTATCCATTTCCTCCACTATATCAACTCCTTGAATATGATGTACAGTCCTCATTTTGTCTCCATTGTGAAGGTAGTCCCTATACACGTTTATCCTCCACAACCCCAACACATGATGGGATTAAATCTCAGTCTCTTAAGTAATGTATGAACCACCTTTAGTTCCTGTATGCTAGTTGAGTTTGCTATTTTTCCTAAGAATTGTTCTTGAAAAATGAAGGTTTAAACCCCTTCTTCCTTTGCTCCATCTTGTTTCTTTTCTTTTCATCCCAAGTTTTGTAGAAGGTTTGTTTATTTTTTCCCCATTCATAAAGGTACTCTACCTTCCTCATAGCTTCTTCGAAATTTCTTGGTTCTTTGTTTCCTTAAAATGGGTTCACAAATATCTGTATTTTTAGTTTTTCATCCTTTGTAAAACCAACATACCTCAATAATTTAGTAAATTTCTAACCATACTCTTCCATTGTCATATTTCCTAACTTGAGTTCAAAGAACTCCTACATTTTGCTTTCAGAGTAGTGCCCGTACAAGTATTTCCTTTGGAAGTAATTTTAAAATTGTCTCCATTAGATCTTATTTTCATCCAAATGTTTGACTTCTATGAGTTATTCCCAATTATTTTTTCTTTGTAGCGTTATATTGTAATTCATGCCTATAAATTGGAAAAGTAATTATGTAACTAAAGGTATTTTCTCATCTCTAATAACCAAGTTCAACCTCTTCTCCCTTCTTATGCTCACCATTAAATGTAGGAGGCTTGATCCTCCCAAGTTCTCCTTGAAAACTGTTTAAATCAGTTTTCCTTTTTTCCTCCCTAGGACATGCTTGGTCAACTTCTTGATTCTAAGGAAACATAGTCTCTCTTAGTTGATTGCCTTGATGACTAATGGTGCTACCTAATAACACTCTTGGAATGCCTTGTATCTTCAACGTCCTTCTCACTAACTGATGAATCATGTTCCTTTGCATGCTTAGTGATCTGAATTGGATCGTTATATTGTTTTTTATCCATCAATGCTTTCATAGTGGAAAAAGTGGAGGAATCAACTCTTAGAACCATTTTTTATTTTTTTTTATGGGACCTAGTTTGGAAAATTGGGTTCTTAACCTTTTAGGAGAATTTTTGAGATTTGCAACACAATTTTTTTCTTATTCTACACATAGATACCTTTCCAATGATGCAAGAATCACCTCAATTTAAGTTCACATGGAAAAGTTATGCGACTCGAAAGTTAACCTTCTTATTTTTGCCACCATAATTCGAGAGGATACCATGCCAACCCCGTTATTCATGGAAAATGGGATAGCCACATTATTATGATAAAGAAGACTTTGGAAGAGTCCATATTGTAACTCTGGTTAAAAAAGTTTAGGTAGTCAAAACTAACCACTGGTAGGCTATCAAACTGTGTCATAATTGGGCCACTAGGAGGAAAAGGGGTTCCATTTCCTTTCCAATGCATTTGTTCCATAGATGAGAAAAATAATTGAGAGAGGTAGGGAGAGAGCACAAAGATATGAATTGTGGATTGTAGTAGCACATGGGCCATAGGACATACTTCGTTGTACTCGCAACCATTTTCTATTTAGAGAAAGAGAGTAGAATGGCCTCACTATCTAGTTGAGTTTTCTCTCGAAAGGGTTTCCTAGGATATATCTTTTGTCAAATGTGATTCATGAGTTTTTATTTTGCTATTATTTATTTTATGCATAAATTTTAATTTGCATGGTTACACAATAAAGAATAATCTATAAATCCATAAATCTAAAGAGAAATGAACCCTAAAAGTGTAGATTTCAGACTTTTAAAAATAGTTTAATCAGATATGTTGTGACAAACTATCCAATGGAATCTCCATCATATTTTACAGATCATATTGGTGTCATAGTAGGTTTCTTTAGGTATATTGTGGATATTTTCAGGGTATCTAGATTGGTGAGCCAAAAGTCATAAAATTTGGGCCATTGTTGATGAATCTGTGAATAGTCGCCCTAATATTTCGGAAGAGAGGGTTTCACGACTGGAAGCACAAGGTTCAAATATAAAACACAATGTGAATCTCCTCATGTAGACCTTCAGAAATAATCTCAGGCTATTCGAAGAATATGGGGGTTCTAACATGGAGGATAGATCAGAGGGAAGATTAGGAAATCAAGAAGAAATAAAGAACTAGCTGAAGAAATGACCCAAAAAAGTTCAATCTAGTTTTAGTGTCATGAATCATTCACAGTCCCTATTCAAAATGACAACAAAGGTTGATATCAAGTTGTACCAAAGCTAATTCACTATTTGCAACAATTAGAAGTTTATCTCAGTGTTAATCATATAAAGGAGGAACATAAGATTTCATTTGCGTGGTGTAAATTAGAGGGTCATGCCCTAACTTGGTGGGAAATCCACACAAATACCTTGAGGTGGGAGGGATATCCACCAGTGCCTAAGTGGGAGGACATTAAAACCTCATAAAGTCACAATTTTACCCTATTAGGTATGTAAAGGACCAGTGGATCTAATGGCACTACTTCATGCAAAAGTAGGGGCAGAGTGTACATAAGTACACCACATAATTCAAAAGATGGCCATATGTTGGTTATCTCCCCAAAGAACCCAAGTTTACTCCTCAAGTATTTGGGGGGTCTACACAAATATTTGTGGAAGCGAGTGATGTTATTCAATC
Organism: Pinus taeda; assembly: GCA_000404065.3. Taxonomy (NCBI): domain Eukaryota; kingdom Viridiplantae; phylum Streptophyta; class Pinopsida; order Pinales; family Pinaceae; genus Pinus; species Pinus taeda. The sequence continues at coordinate 53,526 of APFE031328247.1, read as the reverse complement.
CCATATTGATGGACGGGGCTTGTGTATAGGCACATTACTTGGAGAAAATAGGCATGAAGAAAGGGAAATCAAGTGGATCAAAGAAGAAGGAGCAACATGACACTTCTAAGGAGGGAAAATAATAAGTGGAAAGGGGGAAAAGTTAAAAACATGACAACCAAAACATATTAGGCTAAATATCATAGCAACCACTGCAACCACTGCAACATTAATGACCATACGAAGGAGAATTTTTAGAAGTTGCATCATAGCTTAACTCGAAGAACATAAAGAAATATAATGAGAAGAAGAATATCAAGGACACAAATTGAAGCAACCAAGTTGAAATTAGCTCTAATTTTGATGAGAATATCATTTGTACGTTAGTGTAGATGGAGGTGAGTTTTAGTAGCCTTCAACAATGGGAAGAGAAAGAAATGACCAAACATATCCACATAAAGATACATGTCAAGAGGATAAAGATTGATGATCTATTTGACTCAGGATCACATGAGAATCTCATTATAGCAAATCTGGTCAAAAAATTAGGATTGGATGTTCATGATCATCCAAGCTCGTATCCATTGGGATGGGTAAATAAGGATGTAGAGTTAAAGATAACAAAACAATGCAAAATTAGATTTGCTATTATTGTTGATTTTATTGATGAAGTAGAACTAGATGTGGTTCCCCTTGATGTATGGAAAGTGGTGTTTAGAAGTCCCTACATGTAAATGTGAGATGAAATGTGCATGCAGAGATCCAAACTAGTTCCAACTTGTTAAGGATGGAAAATTATTTACAATTAATGCACACAAAGGCAAGTAAAAACTTTCATTGGTAAGTGCCAGCCAAGATAGGAAATTAATTAGTTCCATTAAGAAGTATGTTTTTCTAATTTTAAGAGAAAATTAGTGTATAGAAGAGTTGATAAGAGGCAACGTATCCCTAGAGGGGTAAGCTAGGAAACATAAACAATATCTAGAAGAGTTCCTAGAGGCATAACAGGATGTGTTTCGAGATCCTAAGGGGTTGCCGCATTAGAGGGAAGTGTAACACGAGATTCAACTATTGTTGGACTCCTCATTTCCAAATTGTGGGTTATACAAGTAGGAAAGAGATGTGAAGAAATAGTTGCAATAAATAGTGGAACATGTTGTCTATGACCTACTACACCACAATGTGGGTCACCCATAACCATTGTGCCAAATGAGGATGGAACTTGGCATATGTGTATTGATTACAGGGCACTTAACAAAATCATGCTTAAGAATAGGTACCCACTTCCTAGAATACCAGATCTACTTGATCAATTACAGCAAGTAAAATACTTCACCAAGTTAGACTTAAAGTTTGAATCACGAAGTTCAAGTTAGAGAAGAAGATAGCTGGAAGACCACGTTCAACACCAAACACCATTCTTTTGAGTGGTTACTCATGCCATTCAGCCTATGCAATGCAACAACTACATTTACAATGTTAAAAATAATATATTGCACCATTTTATACATTCATTTGTTATTGTCTATTTGTTTGATATATTAGATTAAAGTGATACGTGGGAGGAGCACATATCACATTTTATGTAGGTTCTAGAGGCATTAAATAAGCACCATTTTCTAGCAAATATTAAGAAGAGCGAGTTTGCACAATAGTCTTTGGTGTATTTGGGGTATATGATAGGTGGAGGAGAGCTGAAGATAGATCCTGCTAAGATGGAGGCCATCATGAAAAGGTCTGTGCCTACTAGTGTCTTTGAAGTTAGAAGTTTTTGTGCAACAACATAATACCTAAGGAAATTCATAGTATTGTTTTCAATGGTAACAAAGACACTGCACGCCATAAAAACAAGTGACAAGACTTTCTAGTGGGGAAAGGGTCAGTAGAGGACCTTTGAGGAGTTAAAGAAGAAGATTTTCCAAGCACTAGTTATGGTATTACCAAACATGCAGTAGCCCTTCGAAGTGGAGACGAATGTGAGTGAGTATGCTGTGGGAGCGGTATTGATGCAGGGAGGAAGTCATATATGGTACCATTATGAAGTATTTCATGGGGTAGTTCTTAACTACCCTACCTATAACAAGGAGCTATGTGGCCTCATGCAATATGTGAAGAAATGGAAGCACTATTTGATGGGAAAGGATACAATAATCCACACAAATTTCTAGCTACGACAGCACCTGCAGGCCCAAAGTAAGCTACAACAAACCAAACATAGCAAGTGGATGGGGTTTCTACAACAATTTAATTTAATGATCAAGTATAATAAGGGAAACACAAACAAGTTGGATGACATACTTTCAAGGACACCCACATCAAATATCACAACTTTGGGAACTCTTATGCACATGGATCCATTCACCCATGATGCATACAGAGAGGCATATTCAGAGGATGAGGACTTCAAGAAGGTGTTTCAAAAATTGTAGACTTAGAGTCAAGTGTATGATGGTGATAATGTCGTTGACTACCATATCTAGGATGGGTTACTCTACAGGCTAGATAAGCTATGTGTTCCTAAAGGTATTGATCAAAGCTGATTAGAGAGGCTCACAACTCCAAGTTTATACAACACTTTAGTGTAGGGAAGACAATTGCCAACTTGCAGAGGTATGTGTGTTAGCGAAATATGAAAGAACATGTATCTATGTTCATAAGAGGATGCATTATTTTTTGTATCAACAAGCCTAGTAATAGGAAACATGTTCTATATCATCCCTTACCTTTACCTACTCATGTATGGGAAAGTATTTCCATGGTTTTTTTTTTGGAGGTTTACCAACAACTAGAAAGGGACATGTCTACCTGGTCGTGGTAGTTGACAGGTTCAATAAGATGTGTGTTCTGATTCCCTATACAAATACCGTCAATGGGAAAGAAGAAACAAAATTGTTCTTTCGACTAGTCTGGGTGCACTTTGGGATACTAAGGAGTTTCATTTTTGGCAGTGATATGATATTTCTTAGTGAATTTTGAACTACATTGTGGGAGAAGATGGACATGAAGTTGAAGAGGTATACAAAATTCCATCCTCAAAAAGATGGGAAAACAAAAGTAGTTAACATGAATTTGGTGCAACATTTGAGGGGTTACAATTAGAAACATCCAAAGACCTGTGATGAAAATATGGTATATATACAACACTCTTATTGGTGGTAATATTGGGGCTAATGTCTCACTTAGGAGACTATAGGAACTTCACCATTTTTTTATGTCAAATGATGTTAATGTGATGTTTTGGGTCACGTGACTTCACATAGACATCATCAAGGGACGGTTGAGATGATGACACAGGAGTTGCACAACCCCAAATCACATGGTATGTGGCCATGTATATAAAAAATGTAGATTACATCACGTCATCAATCCGTGTGATGTTTAACACCCACATGAGGTGTGGGAAATAATTCCCGGGGATGCGTGGTGGGCTACCATTGGCTGACACCTTGGGAGGCGGTGTACCAAACAAACCTCCTTGCCATGCAAAAATCGCTTGGCAGGGGAGGGGGAGGGGTCCACCATGAACACATCACCTACCACCACCACGCCACCTATCCTACGTCAACACCTCCACGCCACCTTTCTCGCCTCCATGTCGCCATCCCATGTCATCCCACCAACCCACATCATTACGCCACATCAATACCATAACCCATCTTACAATAACATCACCACTATATCATGGCATCATCTCAACCAATTAGAGACAGAAATGTGGCGGCACAAAATTCAATTTTTATTTATTGATAAAATGGCCAAGAAGGCGCCATCTCAGTCATTATCACTATGAAGAGTTCCTAGAGTAGGCATAATTTCCTGACTTCTAGTTGGTAGAAATTTCCACCTCCCTAAGCCTTACGACCGCACTGACTTGGTAAAAAAACCCATGACCACTTGCATCTTTCCTGCTTCTTTTCAAAACCAGTGTGGCTAGCACCAACCAAAGAACTATTGCATTTTCCCATGTAAAATATCCAACCCCTTAGGAAAATGCTAATTTGCATAAATTTACTAATTTTCTACCGAACCTAAACTTAGTTGCGCCCTTCCAAAGTTTCACAGGAATTTTCAGTCTCTCAAACTTTGAATACTAGGTTGCTAACTAGCCCTTTCATTCCCTAAAGAAACCCCATGGTCACATCGGTAATACCTACAATGTCCATAGTATTTCCCTACAATTTTAAAAGTTCCCTCAGAGTCAACCTCAGTCAGGCAATTCAAATTCAATATGTCACATAGCCCACCTACAATTACTTCTCCAGCAATGGAGAAGCTACATGAGGAAGAGCTCATAGATTCTCATGTCTAAATCCATGATTCCATTCTTAGCACTAAGGATATGTATGCTACTATTTGTTGAATCTATTCGAATGTGAAAGTATGATTAGATATGGACAATTTGTTGAGAAACAACTTGGTGAAAACATTGGTACCCAAATTCTATGAGTTCCCAAAACTCATCAGATTGATTGCTCCACATTATAATTATGGCAGTAGGACTATTTATTCTACCACATGATCGAAGGTGGTATTGTCAGTGACTCCAGAAGTAGTAGCAACAATGTTATGCTTCCCAGACCAGGATGATCCAGGTGGATCTTGGTGGCCACCTGCCAAGTCCACCTGGACCCCCACCATTGTTTCTCTCAACATTTTCAGTTTCCTTAATTGTAGCAAAACTTACTATTTTTAGCAGTTTTTCAGGTCTCAAACTTCCAGAGCCATTTTGAGGCCCTAAACGATGTTTTTTGGGAAATTTGGGGGCAACATGGGTCCACAAAACCATGTTTCCCTTCCCAAAGTGGTAGTGCTCGGATAGGTCTTTCTAACGAGCTATTGTATGTGTCTAACAGAGATCGTATGCCAAAGTTACAACCCCGAGAAGTTGATGTACCAATTTACCCAAACGGGGCCCACAATTTGGCGTTTCAGCTTCTAGGGTTAGGTTTTGGAACGTTAAGGGTTTTCCATTGTTTCTCAACAATAAATAGGCCTTCGAGCCTCATTGTAACATAGTTCAGAGGCATGTAGCCACCACATCTCTTCTCAGAGATAAGCTACCATCGCCCTAGCT